>JAOBYE010131778.1:0-13542 GCA_025403585.1 Parazoanthus swiftii | reverse complement strand
CAACTACAACACTATTAACAACAACAACAACACTATCAACAACAACAACAACAACACTATCAACAACAACAACAACACTATCAACAACAACAACACTATCAACAACAACAACACTATCAACACCAACAACAACACTATCAACAACAACAACAGCAATAAACCAATATGAAAAATATAAATATGAACATACGTGGTGGGATGGTAACAAAGCTCTACTCTAAGGTAACAGACTTCGCCAAATACTGTAGCTGAGAAACTGACTGACAATAGCATCTATAATATAACAGCCAAAAAAACGACATTTGTTTCGTTATTTTTCCATGGTAACATAACTTAACTGAGTTTTTTTGTAATATTTTTAGTAGTTTGCTGCTGTTTAACAAAGAGTGTATGCGTGTGCAGGAGGGGGGATGGGGGGGGGGGGTACAGCAGGGAAGAGGTTATAAAGAATGTATGTTTTACAACTGGGAGCAATGTTCGAGTGCCTCATATGATCAACATGAACATTAGAGCTTTACTCGTCAAACTGTGCTTATCAAGCTATATACATATTTCTCCAGGGCCACGTTGCAATGCTTCACTGCGGCTGCTGGAACCCTAAGACTAAAGACGAGTTCATAACCTGTGCTGATGACGGGTAAGAACACTAAGGACCGACAGGGGTGGTGTCGGGGTACTGTATGATTGGACAGCAGTTCTATTGCCTAGCAAAACACGTCAAAGATTCGAAATAACAACAACTACAACCATTTAATTATTACAGTGCTCTATGGTTGAACAACCTTTCCAGTGCGGGGCAAAACACGTCAAAGATTTGAGATGCAACTAGTACTGCTACAAACAATTTTATGGTCACGGTGCGGTACTGCACATGTACTTGGACAGTCTTTCCACTGTCTGGTGGGCAAAACTTGTCAAGAATTTGAAATAAAAACTATATACCGGTAATTGCAAACAATTTATACTCAGATTATGTTTTAAGCACTGTAAATTCACTATGCATAGTTTAACTTTGAGGGAGGTTGGAATACATTTCAGTCATGAACCCTGAAGTGACCTTGTGGACATCTCGCCAGAGCCCTTGTTAATTCCAGCACTTGTCATGAGCTTCACTTACTAAAAATACAACAAGTGTACAGTGCCCATCGTTTATGTGTATTTATGATTGTTCTCCCAACTTTTGTCAACAGCACAGTTAGGATATGGGATATAAACAATCCTTTAAAGAACAAGACCGTCATTAAGACTAAGAACCAACAAGGTATGTACAGTACTACACTGCACATGTGTTGTATCAAACAGACTCACCAACCTCCTGCGCGGACAACTCAGTTGGATAAAACTGTGGCTTTTATTTGGCAAATGTAGGCAAAAAGGGGCCATTGCAGGCTTATGATAGGTAATGATACTCGCAAGGTGCGAGTTACGGTAAGTGCGAATTAAGTGACTAAAAAAGACGAAAAGTAGGACAACGTCGGATTTAATTTATTGGCCAATAACCAATCACCTTCAGTTTATCTTCCACGCCAGAACGATCCTTGTTTCGCACTATGCAGAAAAGGTCGTTCCCTTTGATTTGCCTTCCGCTCAACGTCTAACCACTAGCGATTTTGTTGCGCAATTAATTTCATAGGGACCTCGGGTGTCGTGACCAATCCCCGAGGTGGCACGAGAATTTCCAACTCATCGATTTTGGTTGGCAACTGTCTCTTCTCTTTTTCTGACTCTCACTCCCCGATTCGCTTCTTTTCCTTCGGCCTCATCCACCACTGTTATCATCACTATTATTTGCCATCAATAAAACCTCACTGTTCATCTTCACATATCATAACAACAACAACAACAACAACAGCAACAACAATCCTTTATTTCGTCCCTTTAGCTGCTATTAAGTTACAATTACATTTTTTTGTATTTATTACTGTGTTATGTTATGACGAGACTGCAACCATTGAATTAGATTTATTACGTATTATTACGTAGATTTATTAGATTTATTACGGGTTATTACGTAAGACAGTTTCCGGCACATACAGTATACATGCATTAGCCCCGCATTTGCCAGTGTTTGCCAAATCAAGCCGAAGTTTTATCTCCCTGAGTTGCAAACGGAGGAGGCTATAGAATCACTTGCAATTATAAGAAGTCATCGAAACCGAACCTTTTAAACTTTTTTCTACCAAAATAAGGATACCATTTACATAACACGATTGTATAATAAATTTGTTTCTTGCTCTTCATCGATGCGCAAGATCAAATGATTGCTAAAGTAATACGCAATGATTCAGGATCACTGCCCTCGCTCAAATTACGTGCACTCGGACCAAAAGTAGAGTAAACTTCTGTAAGAAACATCTACAGGATATCCAACTGTTGTCCGTTTATTTCGTTTCAACGAAGCAACTATAGCAGTTTACATGTTTTGCGTTTTAGGAAAGAAGACGGTTCCTACCCATTGTCTATACAGTAGAGATGGGAAGTACATTACTGCGGCCTGTCAGGTGAGGGGTATCAGACAGGGGGGATAAATGTAGTTGGCCTGTACAATAGATACGGGAAAAACATTGCAGCTAATGGTTAGGTAAGGGGTATAAGACAGGGGGGACAGTTTATCTGTACAATAGAGATAGGGAGTGTATTGCAGTCAGCGTTCAGGTGAATGGTGTGGGGGTCGACTCGCGCAGTTAAATAAGCTATAGATGACCAGTTGATAACACTCGACCTCTGGTGCGAGTTATTCCGTCAGCTAGCACTGATTTGTGAGCACTGTAGTGTAGTATGTGCATGTATGCCAATATACTGTTTGTAACTCCAACAAATTTTACCTTTTATTTCAGGACGGATCAATACAACTGTGGGACACTAAAAGACCATTTGTAAGTATTAAGGACTGAATTCTTTGAGTTTTAGGTTTAGTTTTTAATAGCTTGACCTCTGAAATCTGAGAAGCAACATGCAGTAATCTTCAGTTGTTGTACGAGCGAAGTGCCGATGGTTTTTCTTTTACTTTATGTATGTTACTGTATGTATATTTATTGGAAACGTACATTTAAAAAATCCAGTTTTGACAGAAATGCGTAGGTGCTTAATGTATCTACATGTAGTTAGATGTTAGCATGCATGTGCTTGCCTCTAATAAAGAGTTTTTCCGTGCGTCTTAAACCACCGTATCTGAGTGCAAAAGATGAGTTCTTCCATAAACGCACATTTCTTCATCCCTCAGTAACGCATCAGAAGGAGCGCAGTGATATGATTTTTCAGGCATCTTAAGGAGGAACTCACTAAAATATTCTCGTATCAATGCAACCAACGAGATCTTAAAAACGGAACCCTCTACAAATACTGCTGTACCGCCTACATGTATAACCAGTTCTAGAGAGTCCCAGGAAATCCCTACAACACTTACATTAAAGAAGCCCTGAAATTACCAAGTACTTCCATTTGACTGTGGTTCATCTTTGTTCTGAAGATGGTGTTTTCTTACTCGTTCGTTTATTCATCTTCTCAGGGCACAAAAACTCGAATAAAAACTAACGATTGCTCTTTACCGTTGTGTTTTTATGTGTTGAAATTTCAAGCTATGGTTATGACTGAATTGGCTAGAAAGCATTTTCAAGTTTGTCGACCTGGCTTCCAAAAACAAGTCGAGGCTGCCCTTTCCATACATATCTGGGTTTTTTTTCCAAATGCCTCTCCTCCATTTGTGCGGTTAGTTTTGACAAATTAATACGACTAGGCAGACAGTTGCAGCATGTGGCATTGAAAGCCTTGTTTCATAAGCTAAGTTTTGTAAGCTGTGTATAGTATCTATATGTTAGGAAACTATATTCAGTAGCTTTCAGAACAGTTACATGTTTTCTCTTTGGCTTAATGTAGGTTCGTCCAAGCTTGCACCAGCGCACTGCCCATTCTATTGGAAGTGACATCTCTTGTGTTCGGTTCTCCTATAATGGATCCCAGCTGGCCTCGAGGGGAGGTAAGGTGATTGGTCCGAATGATCCATCACAAACTATAGCATAGATTTGTTACTCTCAAGTAGTGAATCTTGTACTTAGAACATGACAGCATTACACTATTTCATATCCTCCAAAGAAAAAGAACTTTTTTTGCTTCTTGTTAAATTGAACTTAGCAAGGAAAAGGTGATATATTACCAGCCTGTATGAAGATTTTGACGGGGCTTAGCTTTAAATTAATGAGACAAATTTAACCGAGTCGTGGCTTTTAGTCCCCGCAAGGGGATGGATCTAGCAAAAGTTTGCATTAGAAAAATGGTGTATTGCAGCAATTTGAAATGCGTCTTTTTATTGTTATGCAAATGAGTAATATTTTTACAAATGTAATTAAACGAGGCGCCCCTCATCTTTTATCCTAGCGAGAAGATTGCGCCCTGTCATTAAGTTCTAGATTCACACTGTTAGCTTAACTGTGCTGTGTTTTTTTTTTCTTTCTGGCAGTTGATGACACACTAAAATTGTGGGACATCAGGAACTTCAAGAGGCCTGTGAATGTCGCGCTTAACTTGCCAAACTTCTATTCTCAGTAAGTGTATCTTTTGGATCATACCAAGAACATGCAGCTTACTAAAAAATTATGTCTTAGAACTATAAATGTTAGATACTGTCACCGCTAAAAACATGTGGATCCTCGATCCCTTCCACTGTTACCCCACCCTCAGGCCTGCTGGCTTGCCTGTTACGTGCCAAGAAAACACCTTTTGGGGTTTGTATATGTAACTTCAGAAATTTCGTTTGTGAATCTAGCATAATATGTTTTGTGGTGCCGCAGAACTGACTGTGCTTTCAGTCCGGACGATCGACTGCTGATTACCGGGACATCGGTCAGAAAGGGTGAGGTAAGGAAGCAGTTTTTCAGAGCATTTTCTGTTTTAAGGCATTAGTTTCTCCAGATACGATGTAGCAGATCCTTTAGGTCTGCTTTAATAACTTACAAGTCACAAAATCAAACATTTGAAGGTGAGATGTAACTGAGTTTACGATTAAAAAACCAAATCATTAAAACTGTTAACAATTTGTCAAAAGTTAAAATACAAGGAAATGGACCAGATTGGTGAAATGAAAATGCCGAGTATTAAATGTTAATGTGTTGTGTATCGTTTTAAGTACACGTTGTTTTATTGCCATAGAATATTTGTCCGAGTTTAACTGGACGTGAGATCGTTTCTCATTGCCGGTTGTAAAATGAAAGGCTCACGGAATGATTATCCAGTAAGATCAGAATGTTATGACACTTTTGAATACCTTTTTCTTGCAGGGCAGCGGTGAGCTCATACTTTTCGACAGAAACACTTTCAAGAAGGAATACAAAATTGGCGTCACTGAGTCAGTAAGTGCAAAACATTTATAGTTTACTCCTTCCGAGTCTTACTTTGTTTTTACGAAATTTGTTGCGTTAACGCCATCAGTTTGAGTACTTCAAAATGACGACTCTAAGCTGTCCCGGTAGTTCGCTCTCGGTTCTCCTAGAACTGACTTAAAGCGGTTTTCTTGATTTATAGCTTTGGCTGCTCATAGCTCTTAAAAATTTCTCACAAGCCGAGACCTATAAACAAAATTTAACAGTATTGAAACGTGAGCTGTGTCATATAAATGAATACCTCAGGCTTTAGATTGGAAAGCGGCTCCTTTTTGCCAATACTTTTTTTAGAAAAATGAGCGATTTTGAACGATTATGGGCACATGATCAGGATATGGAAGCTTTGCACAATTAAGTTACTCGCTTTGTAAACCTTATGAAAAAAAACTCGATGTGTCAGCTGCTTTCAGTCTTTTTTGATTTCCAAGTAGAGATTTTAAATTTTACTCATTTAACTTTTGCCGACTTGTGTTGACGAACCGGTGTTTTCTAAATATTTTGCAGAGTGTAGTGAAGTGCCTGTGGCATACCAGACTTAACCAGATCATTGTGGGCAGCAGTAACGGGACGATTAAAGTTTACTTTGATCCTGAGCGCAGCACAAAGTAAGTCGGTTTCATTTGCAAAGCTCGTAACCATGACTGTACGAGATGAGAGATTCAAATGCCCTTTTGTTAACAAATAACTTCTTAACTTTGTCTAGCTTCTCTTGACACTCCTTTGTTCTCTTGTAGTTGATCTAACATTTCATCATTTTTTTTTTGTAAACGGGTTTGACACTTTGCCGATATTTGTTGTAACCTACAGAAGCACGTCTGTTAAGCTCGAAGTTGTAAGAAAACTGATGCAAATGTAACGTTATTCTCTATAGTAACAGTGGTGAGAGAAAAAGAAGGGTCATTTCAGGGAGATTTAACGGGAAGATTATTTGTTGTTAGTGAAGAGGGGGTTTTCATCCCGGGGGAATTTAAACAGGAATACGCGTTGTTGTAAGTAAAGAGGTAGGTTTATAAGGAGGGGACGTTATGCAACAATACCCACATATAAGGACCTTGCAGATTATGAATCGTTCGTACAGGCTGAATAAGGAAATTGTTAGTCATTATCAGTCATCATCAGCCGTCATTACTGTAGCTATCATGAATTTGCTGAAGAACCTGTTATAATGCAGGTTGAAAGTTTGGAAAAATGTAGGTTTTCGAACGCAGGTTTTTACTTTATTCGTGCAAAACGACATCCCCATGTGTTTATCTTTGTTTATAACACTTACTCATCCGTCTTTTGCTCGCAATACTAACTCATTATCGCCAGGGGTGCGAAGCTGTGCATTGGAAAAGCGAAACGACAACTTCCTTTGAAAGACATGCCCCTCCCAGAACAGATCATAACTCGTAAGTAGGGTCGCTCATATAGAGACTAATTATAGTTTATTAACTTGTGTGATGTCTTATTCTTTATTTATCTTGTAGTAAGTGTTGGTTGTTTAAAGTTTTTTAGTCTTCTTTGTTACTAGTAGGTAAAAACAAGCTTTTTTTAAGATTGCCGAAATGTTTTCCGTTGCCTCGCGACTTTGGGCATGCAATAGAGGTTGTTGTGGTCCAATAACGTGTCTGAACAGCTACATTCAATACAACTAGAACCAGGTTTGAAACACTGAAGTGAACAGGTGTCGCTCGTGCTGAACGGGAACTGAGTCATCTGCACGAATTCTTGGTGATACATTCCTCGTAAACGAACAAGCAACAAAAAAGAGCGGTAGTTGGAATGAAGGTTTTTACGTTTACTCGAACAAACAGCATATACTGGCTCAGAGTGAAGAAATTCGGATATCTTTTCCAACTAACTTTTTTAAGAAGCCTGTCTTTTGAACTAGTAGTTTAACATACTTAGCTACACTGATATGGTAACCCTATGACCATATTTAAATATCTGCACTTCAGCTCATTCGCTGCCAATGTTCAGAGAGAAAAAGATTCGCAGCATGAAGAAGGTGAAAGAACTGGCGAGAGCGGACCCGACCAAGTCGCACAGACCCGACCTACCAATGACCGGCCCAGGTATGAATGAGCTTAGTGAACACTAATTCATAGCAACTGAACTGATTCCGCGTCCGTAGCTGTCAGTACACGAGTATATTAGGAAACCAAGTGGTGATCCTACGGGCGGGAGAGACTCCAGTGCCGAGTAAATAGTGATGTCCAAGCGTTAATGTCTCTTACTTGTACCATCTATTGATAACTTGTTCCCTTGACCCAATCACTCCCCCAAAGTTCCAAGAGACAAGTTGTTAAACCCATACATCTTTAGCCATGTGTTGTGTTATTAAGATAGGAAACTTCTGCATTTTAAGTTACAAAATTTGAATTGGCTGATCAAATCCCATATTCCCAACTCCGTGTCGTCATAATTATGAATGTATTTGGTTTTGATCATATTGTAAGGAGAATATACATGTAAGTTGTTAGACCTGACCAGTGGGAGTGAAAGAGTTGGAGCCACGATCGCATCCGACATGTGAGGCGGATTTTGAGTAGTTTCTTGGGTCCCCTTAGGTGATGTGATGGAGCATCAGAAAAGTATTTGCTGGATGTCGTCAAATACTACAACTGCCAGAATTGCTTTTTTATTTTGTTAGATTATTCTGCCTCGTGAGGAAACAGAAAATAAGAACTAAAGCATTCGGGTAAATGTAGTGAATTGACGCCATCATGCGTATGTCCTATTGATGTTATAATCTTGCGTAGAAGTTTTCTAGCAAATCAATCCACTTCTGTGAGACACCAGAAAGCCCAAATATTCAATACCTAATCTCCCACAGGGCATCCCGATTGCAGATTGGGCTCAAAACAGGATGAAGACAACACGCCTGTTCACAAAACGGCTATTAATGTTGTTTATACTCTTAATATATACAATGTTGTATTTTTATGGGTCTTCCCAGACAGTAGCCTTCGATATACATCTAATATTTTCAGTGTGTAAGTTTGACAACAAGAAACAACTTTTAATAATTTCAATGCTTGGTGTTTCTGCACAGGTCGGGGAGGTCGAGTAACATCAGGCATGTCCTTGTCAGCCTTCGTGGTGAAGAACATCGCTCTCGAAAAGAAGGACGATAGTAACCCAAGAGAGGCAATCTTGAGACACGCCAAGGTAAGCCGGGTCGAATACCACAGGAGACGTACTGTGTTTTACACGGAACTTATGATCGCTAAAGGGACAAAATACCAGTCCGTTGTGACGTTTTTTTTACCCTCCCACTACCAAGTGTCAAACGAGGAGTTGCCGAATTCTCATCACCTGACTCCTTGTAAATCAATGTTTCGAAAAGTTCCATTTGTTGTCAGTAAAACATGTATAGGTTTTTAAGAACGGAAACATGTACGAATGAAGATAGAAGACTTGGTCGAGGGGACCCACGGTGACCCAATTCACCTCATTAACCCGCTGTCGTGCCAGTATGGTGAGTCCTGGTCACTGAGATGGTGCAGTGGATAGCAACCAAGGAGACATGGGTTTGAGTTCCCCACAGGGCATAAAAACCACTTTATTGACTATGAGAGTATGGAAGGCAACACTTTCTGTTCCTATTACTATTTAGTTTATAGAATTTGCATTTCAAGTAGATATTTTTCAGTTCCCGATGCTGTGAAGAGAAGACTGATGTTGATAAACTTGTTGGACGTAAAAGGGTAAACAAAAAGTAACAACAGCGAACACCAGGTTAACCACCTCTCCACCCCTCCCCCCCCCTTTCCCGAAATTTACACGGATGGCGCGAGTTTATCTATTCTTTTATCAGTCAGTCAGTAACTCGGTCAGTGAAGCTATCTGACGTCCTGTCTGGTCGAAAGATAAAGAACTCCCTTATCAAGTGTCGTTTTATACCTTGACAGGAAGCTGCAGAGGATCCATACTGGGTGTCCCCCGCGTACGCACGGTCAGTAAACTGCGGTGTTTCTTCAAATAAACGCCTTGGTTGTTGTAAACATCCCCAGTTTTTCTTGGGAGGGGAGGGGAAGGCGTTCATTAGAGAAAGGCATTCAGGGGTGGTACACATATATCTTGAAAACCCTTGAAAACCCTTGAATTTTAGAACCTCGATTCAAGGCCTTAAAAGTCCTTGATTTTTTGGTATCTTGCGTGTTGGTCCCTGAAAAGTCCTTGAATTTTGCCAAAAAATGGTCGCGCAACTTTTAAACCTGAGTGAACTTTCGAGAAAGATATCGAGCAGAAGCTTCCGGAGGTGAAGAGCATTCTCTAAACAAACGTTTGTGGTGACTTAAGACAAAGCTATGGTGATAAACTGTTGTGTTAACGAATTTGCTTCAGTATACTCCTTATTAAATGTACTTGTATTCTAGTATTTAGCTGATATGAAGGTTGAAGTTTGAAATAAATTGCTTAACAGCCCTGGGTCCTTGAATTTTTATATTATGGTCCTTGAAAGTCCTTGAAAAGTCCTTGAATTTTACAGCTGAAAACGTGTACGAACCCTGTACATTGATTCAAAACCAATGCAAGAACTTTTAGTTTTGAACATAGCCTTTCCTGCAGGTAACTCTGACTTTGTTCGGGTTACGGAAGATATATTTCTAGTGAAGGCGAGTGTCAGTGGACGATGCCAGATAATAGTAAAGATGGTGAAAAGAAAGAAAAGCAAAAAAGGAGGATGAGGGAATTCGCTGATTGGAAATAAGAGAAGCAGGCTTGTTACAACGAGAGGACAATAAATTGAGTAGATACGTGACTGAGATACAAACGTTCCGGGTTTGAGGGAGGGGGGGGGGGGGGGTTATTGTGTTCAAATCGTTGTTGTTCCATTCGGAGGCCTAATGAAGAAAGTGTGCGTTTGTTACAGCACTCAGCCAAGGTCGATATTCCAGGACGAAGAGGAAGAGGACGCGGATGAGGATGAACAAACCAGCAGCAAGAGGTTAAAAACTGTGTAACCGCCCCTGCTGTCAGTCGCTCCATGCTGAGTAACCAACCCGGCACTGATTCTTCTAAGCTCATTACACAGAAAAGACCGTCGTGCGGAATTACAACTCACTGCTGTTGAACAAGGAGCAAGTTTTCCATGAGATTTAAGATTTAAACCAAACTTCTAACCATTGGAGCAAGGTGGTGTTTTTGTCGCCCGCGTCCCGAATGACAACAAATAGAGCAGTCTAAATCTGTTTTTAGACTTGACACTGCAATAGTTTGTCCGTTATGGCCGCTGTGAATTTCACTGTGAGTGTTTAACAATTATCTCTAACCTTCGGTTTTTCTACCGAAGGTTTTTAATGTCTAATCCAGCTACCATGGCCATAAACGTAGAAGTATAAGCTCATAATTTGTCATTGTCTTTTGATATTTGATGTCTTAAGCACTGACCAAAAGAGCTTGTCTATCAAATCTGTAACTTCGCGAATCCAGAAACAAAAAAAAAACAAAAAGAAGTTTTTTTCTTCGTTGCTACTTTACAGACCTTTAGCGAATGCGGTGCATGACAAGCATAAACCTTTTGATCTGAAAATAAAGTCCGAAGTATTTTCACAATGTTTTTATTTGCTTTGGCCACAGGCAGCCCAAGCTCAGAGTTAGTATTTAGTCGGTAGAGCGATTGTGGGTGATTTAGTCGATTTTGTAAGACTTTGCATGGCAATAAACATCTCTTTCCTGAAATTGTTAATAATAGGTGCAAATGGCACAAATAAAGCTTCTTTACCTCAGTTGTTGCCTCCTTGTGTCCTCTGTACATTCTTGGGCCATCAGAGGTGATTCGGTGGTGATTTTCGTTTCGGAGTTCCCCCCAGTAAGAAAGTGGTTAAGGCTGGCGGGTACATTTTGAACATGTAGCTACACGAAGCTCGATAATTTCCCACATAACCATCGCATCACAACAAAATCACGACAGCACATAGATAATTATTCTAACCGTGAACTACCGTCTGGAAGCCAACGCTTTCGATCCAGTTGTCTGACCAGCTGATTTCCTACTCAAAATCCAGCGACGTCGCCCTCTGGATTACAAACCATTTCAAACTGGTCTTTGCGGTTCTGATTGGTCGCAATGAACAGTAAGTCTCGATCAAAACTGCCCTTGGTGATGACGTAGACTAATTAACTGTACCTCCCATGTTCTGTTGTATTTATGTCATAATCGCACGGTCGCAAAGCCCTGACGTCATCGTCCTATGATGGTGATGATGATGATGATGATGAGCAAATTATACACGCTTTCCGTTTGGTCCAATAGCATTTTAGACGATCAATTTAAAAGAGAACTGTTCTTTGCACGAAGAGTCAGGATGGCCGAGCGGTCTAAGGCGCTGCGTTCAGGTCGCAGTCGGGTTCTCCCGGCGTGGGTTCGAATCCCACTTCTGACAATATTTTTGGGTGTGCATGTTGAGTCAAATATTCATTTTAAATTTTTATGAATTTTAACTTTACCTCATTGCCCCTCAGTTGTTCTCGATTCTATACGTAGAATACCAGCTCTAGTTTTTTTAAGAAATGGGTATTTACAGATCTGCAACAGAACTTGAGCCTGGGAGTGTTTAGGATCCAGCCGCTGTTCGGGGATGGAAACGCGGGCTCATGCCCGAACAGCAGCTGGATACCGAGCCTAAAGAAGTCCGAGCTTCAATGTCAACTTATACAAGTTGTTAAACAAAAAATCGTGAAGATAAGCATTATATAACATAGCTAACGCTTTATCTGCTCACTTGAATGGGTACACTACACTCTGACTGGGCGATTTTAACCCAAACAAGAAGAAAAAATGAAAGGTAAAATTGTTTGTCAGAAGTGGGATTCGAACCCACGCCGGGAGAACCCGACTGCGACCTGAACGCAGCGCCTTAGACCGCTCGGCCATCCTGACTGTTCGTACAAAGGCTAGTTCTAACTTTAAAATTGTTCGTCTAAAATGCTATTGGACCGAACAGACAATTTAACGGAAAGACTGTATAATTTGCTTAATTATCATCATCATCATAACCACCATCACCATCATAAGACGATGACGTCAGTTAAAACCGCAAAAGCTTTTGCCAGTGATCGAAATGCACCGGTTGAAGAAATTTAAAGAGCAGTTAAATACCAATCCAATCTCTGGCTTAAAATGTAGACAGACTAAAAGGAGTAGTTATAGAATGTTTATATAAAGTCTACACGATAACGATCGCCGATGACGATCAATATAATCCCTAAATTGAACACAAACACAACAGCCAATCAATAAAACCAGCGAAAAAAATTTTCTTCATCATCGTCGTAAACTTTGAAAATTTCGACATTGAGAAAGTCAGAATGGCCGAGCGGTCTAAGGCGCTGCGTTCAGGTCGCAGTCGGGTTCTCCCGGCGTGGGTTCGAATCCCACTTCTGACACTATTTTTGTGTGTGTTTGTTGAATGAAATATTGATTTTAAACTTTAATGAAATTTAACTTTACCTCTTTGTTCCTCGTTTGTTCTTGTTTCTATGCGTAAAAAAACAAGCTCTAGTTTAAGAAAAAAAAAGGGTATTTACAGACTTGCAACAAAACTTGAGCCGAGGAGTGTTTAAGAACATTTGAACATTTTTCCGGTCACCAGTATAATGCCTGTAAAACAAAAGGGAAAATTTGTTTGTCAGAAGTGGGATTCGAACCCCCGCCGGGAGAACCCGACTGCGACCTGAACGCAGCGCCTTAGACCGCTCGGCCATCCTGACTTCCTAGTAACCTGATTTGTCGATCAAAAAGAAGAAGATGATGAAGAAACAGCAAGGTGGCCAAAGCTACCAATATATGTTTGGGAAATTTAAATTACTCGGGAAATTCGAATTTCCCCTGTAATGTTAGGAAAAATAAAATAGAGTTCATGCACCATGTACTTCAGTTAGTGTATTTATACCTAGACCAACAAAAAGAAATAACAACATAACACGAAACATCTTTTAACAATACTTGAGGCTTAGAACCTCAAAAACCTGAAAAATTTGAAGCTTCAGCCGAAAAAATAGAGCAGACGCTCTTTATGAGAAAAAATATTGAATGGAGACAAAACTGTAGGTGCAAAATTTAAGGTAATTAATGCACGTGTTACCTCCGGTTAAGGTTGATATATTCTTTTGATTTTTTGACTTAAGAACGAGGCTAGTCAGGCTAATTTAAATGCAAACAAAAGAACATGAAAAT
>JAOBYE010131667.1:0-18960 GCA_025403585.1 Parazoanthus swiftii | reverse complement strand
TAACGAATAAGGTGTTGAACTCGGTTGCGCCACATCTTAAAGATGGGTGAGTCCTTGCCATATTTGGCAAGACATTCCTGTCGTTTACTAATAGAGGACTTAATTCTGTGTGTCATCCAAGGTTTGTCACTTTTGTGGACGCGAGAAACTTTTGCTGGAAAGAAGTAATCGATAGCATTTACCAGGGCCTGGTGGAAATAATCAAATTTGTCAGAACAGGACCCAAGGGAGTACAATTCGTGCCAGGAAAATTGTGTCAACCACCTGCCAAATTCCCTCATGCTGCTGTCCCTTGTGTCCCGCAGAATCTTTGTTTGTTTCGGCTGTTTTGCACTTGGCAAATTCTGCTCTAGTAGAGTTTATCTCTTTCTCAACTTGCCTCTTCGCTTTAAGTATGTTCCTGTGCTGTTCTTCCAGGAGTTTCATCATAGAGAGCGTATTATTGAGCTCATTTCTAAACAGTTCGTCTTCGTACCAACTGTGGCATGGCTGACGGGTTCCCTTTAATCTTCCTGCTAAACCTGGTTGTACAAGCTATTGCCGCATCCACCTTTCGTATTGTGCTTTACAATACATTTTCAGCTCTTTCAGCATATTCCTCTAGTGTCTTAGTAAGCGCGCCCAGGAATTTTGTCGTTTCTGGATCATAATTTAAACCCTTTATGTAATCAATCTTCAAAGGACCGTCAGTGTTAGTACTACTATACGCTCATATAGACCGAAATCCATCAAATTGGTCTCGACCATTCAGAAGCGAGGATTTGTTGATTTTGATAGCTGCAGCTGCAGCGTTGGTGTGTTGGTTTTATAGAGTGGGGGTGTGACGTCATGGCCTCGTTGGGAGGGAGCCAATAAGAGAATGGATGACATTATAGGGGGAAAAAACCGGTTGAACCGGTTAGAAGAGGCGGAGAGGAGCATGGGGACGAAAAGGATGGAGACCCAATTTGATCAATTAGGTTTTTCAGTCAGGGGATGCAAAAAAGTCAGGGGGCGCAAAAATCACACGGAGATATCTTTTTGAAAAATGTCATAACTTAATGTCAAAAAATCCTATTTACAAGCGGGAACGTGTGAGGGTGTCAGTGTCGACCTCGTCCCTTTTCTTGGTTTCTTTTCCTGTCGATTTTTTCTCGGAGCAGCACAGGTTTCTTGTTTTTAGCAACCGGTTTCTTTTCTTGATTCACTTTTCTTGGAGCAGCCTGGGTTTCTTTCTTTTGGCAGCCAGTTTCTATTCTTTCTTGGAAGGTTTCTTGTCATGGTCCGGATCCCTTTTCAAAATCGGTTCGCCCTCTTTCTCCTTGTTGTCTTCTTTTTCTTCCTCATAAATGGGAGGATTGCAAAATAAAACACCGCAAGGTTTTCCGTTTTTAGGCGGTTGGCGATGATAGTGGGCAGGCCAAGGTCTGTCAAACTCTGCTCCGAACCACATAATCGTGCCAAATGAAGCGAAGGAAACGAGGTTGTCGTTGAAATACCCTCTCAACTGCTCCAACCGGTTTTTAAGAAGAAAGACGTTGCCAACGTTGGGTGTGGCAAAAGTGCCAATCGCGCGGTAATCCGCACTGGTGTCGCATCCATTGAACGAAATGATAGCATTCGACTTGAGGGCAGTGATGGCGTTAAGGATCATCATGATGTCCGCAGGATCCGATCCGGGCCAACAGGGTCATGTCATTGAATTTAGGGCAATGAAACATTTCTAAATCGAGGTTGGGAATGTCTAATTTTTGCAAGAGTTTCTTTTCATGACATCCCCCTTTGTAGGCCACCACGGTGCGGTCGGCCGTCTTGGTACGATGGTAGAGGTTCAAGAGATCGCCATAAAGATCCTCGGCGTCAAGCGCTTGCTGCTGAAAGGTTTTGTAGGACAAGCCGTGGATGTGACGCCGCACAAAGCGGACTTGGCGTTGATCTTGGAGGGCAAGAGAGTCGGTAATGAATAGAGCCATAGTCTCACTTCTCGTACGACAAAGGCCTGTTGGATATAAATCCCTTCGAGATCCACCACCAAAAAAACGTCTTTCAATAAGGTCATGGTATCAAGTGAAACGTGTGTGCCAGGGGTTGTTCTTTTACATCGTTTGTTGGGCATTTGCTTGAGCCCAGAGGGTACGAAGGACGGGAGGCCAGGGTTCGTTGATCCATTGAAACACTTTGCACCGTTGCTGTCGACAGGCCAAGAAGAAACGACCTGGATTCTTGGACGTCTGGGCGACACGGAGGGCCAAAGGTTCTTGACAAAAACAGATGAGAGGCGGGTTGGGATTCAAGGCGGTGCCATCACCTGCGATCAACTGGGGATGTTTCTGGAGTCGGAGGTTGGTCAGCATGTCGGACGCATTGGCTTCATCTAACACAATCACACACGGTTGTTGAGGGCGTTTGACGTACGCCCATCCTTGGACGGACACGTGTGGCGACAAAGGTTAGTCGTGAAAGGGACATTGTAGTGGCGGTGGCAACGGCGCTTCGTCGATGACATGATAATCAGGCAGTTGGACCAAAAACTCTTCAATACTAGTCGGCACGTTGGTGGTGGCGGCGGGAAGATCGTCAAGGATTACCAGAGCAAACACCTGTATCTGAAATTAGAGTGGGTGTCGCACAGTCAAGAGCAAGAGCTGCTGCTCGACAACACGCACGTGTCCCTTCAAGGCAAAGACACGCCGGTAAAATTTTAAGTGGGTCGATCCTTGGCCATCAAAATGGGTTGGTTGACGGACCAGAACGACTTGGGCCCGAACCTGCGTCAAGAATTCGTCGGGGGTGACGTTCCCGATTACAAGACCCATTGCCACCTGCAGGACGTGAAGGCCTTCAACAGAATAAAAGGGAGAAGAGAGTTTGTGTATTGAAAGGTGTCCGGGAGAATGCCCTGCAATTAAGCCTAGCCTGTAACTGGCGTTTCATTCATTTGAACCAAGCGTTTGGCGCCGTGGTGGGCAATCCGAACCACACCTTGCACGTGTACTCGGACGTTGGTGGGAGTTGCATCGTGGGAAATCAAGTGACAGACCTGTTGCGGGAAATGCAGTACGTGCGACGTGCGACGTGGACGTGGGACCGCGTACTTCAAACCTTTGCACGTGCAGTACATTCCGTTGCGAAACGACGTGATCGAGGTGATGGAAACGCAAATTTCAGAAACGAATGGAAAATTGGTTCGTTTTGGGACGGGAAAGACCATCGTCACGTTGCATTTCAAACACGAGGTATAAAAGACGTCCACATGCCTCGTTCCAGGAGTTCGTCACGATGCATGGTGGAAGTCTGACCCGTTACGTGCCTTCGAAACAATCGGGGAACGGCTTGGACGGCATTTTGTTGTCGACAGCCAAAGACATTTTGAACGAATCGGTGGACGAAGGGTTGAAGGAACTAGGAGGTCGAGACAACGTGACACCAAACGTGCTCTCAAACGTAAAGTGCGAGAGACCTATGCCAGTGTAGGAAAACGGGTTCGACGGACAGCGCGGTTGACATGAATCCCGTACTCACACGACCCCGAACGCGCCGTTCCGAAAAAAGACTGATGCATGGGGGAGGTCCCTATTTGGCTCAATGGTTGGTCCAACAGTATGGAAAAAAAAGGATGCGTGGAGAAGGTTTTGGTTAATAGTTGATCAACCTACCGGGGAAGGTTGATCAAAAAGCAAAAAGGTTGCTCAAAAAGATGCGTGGAAGAAGTTTGTATGCGGGGGCAATTCTGTCTCCACTGCTGTTACCCCGCCTGATAAAACCCCGACAGCATAAAAGGAAAAGACGGTCCAGGTCTCGGGCAAGACGGCCATGACGACCGAAGCGGTGCACCACGCGTCCAGTTCGGCGGTCCCCGACGGCTTTCAGATGTCGCCGTTGGCCACCGACATCAATCCCGTGGAGTTCACGATCCCGGCCGCGGATGAATTTGTATTTGAATCGAAGTTACTTTCGCATGCAAGTCCGTTTGAAGAAAGCCAATGGAGACGATCTGGCCGACGGGGACAAATTGCACCCGGCTCCCAATCTGGCCCACACCCTGATCAAACAAATGACCATTCACTTGCACGGCACCCTCATCAACCCCCAGACCGACACCCACGCCTACAAAGCGTTTTTGGAAACCCTGCTCAATTACGTTCAACAAGAAGCTAACAATTTGTTGCGAGTTCAAGGCTGGTTGGGAAAGCACAACGACGGGTCGTCGGCGTTGGACTTTGCTACACCATTGACGGCCAACAACACCGACAAGACGCCTCATGCCGACTACACTGTCCTGAGCAGAACCAAGAAAGCCGCCTTGCTGTTGTCGATCCAAGAGCAGGCCCATTACCAGGGCGATCATTTCCGCAAGTTGATCTTCAAACCGCATTCCGAGATCTTTCATCTGAACAAATCCCTGGTGCCCGGCGTGGAAGTCAAAATGCGCTTCTATTTCAATAGCCCCGACTTTTTTCTGAACGGCGTGAACGAACATGGTCACTTGACCAAAGACGACATCGAGATGAGTTTTCACTTGTGTCAGTTGTGACGTTGGAACTCAATGGGAACAATACCCACAAAGACCTGGAAGGGTATTTTCGTTACCTGCAACCAAGTGAAGCGTGGCGCAAAACGCAAACCAGCATGGTGACCCCCCGAGATGTGAGGAGGAGCGGGGTGTTGCACCTTGTTCATGTTTAACAACGTGGCCAATGGTGCCGCCGATGGAGCCTCGATGAATCCGCGCAGAAGGGAGAACTGCGGGTCATCTTCCGATTGCGAGCGCCCGTCAATCACGTCATCAACGTGGTGTTGTACGCAGAGTTTGAAAATGTGTTGGAAATCGATGGAAACAATGCCGTCATGTACCAAAGCAGTAGTACTCTGGGCTGAACCAAACCCATTTTGATCGATTAGTTTTTTGGGCTTCTGATTGGTGGAGAGGAATAATCGATTAGTTGGGTGATGATGACGTCTTTTCCGGTGGAGAGCGTTGTGGCGTGGAGGAGAAAAAAGGAAGGAAATGTTGGGGGTGCGATGGTGTGTTGGTTTTATAGAGTGGGGGTGTGACGTTATGGCCTCGTTGGGACGGAGCCAATGAGAGAAGGGATGACATCATGGGGGGAAAAACCCAGTTGAACCGGTTTGAAAAGGCGGAGAGGAGCATGGGGACGAAAAGGATAGAGGCCCAATGTGATCGATTGGGTTTTTCTGTCAAGGGGGTGTAAAAGTGGGTCGCGCGCAACGGGGTTCGCGCGGGTAGGTTTCCGCGCCCTTTGCGCGAAACCTAGGTGGAAAAAAGGTCACAAGCCATTTTGTTTAAAATGTCACGATTTAATGGTTATCGATATTTACAACAGAAAGAAAGAAAAAATACAAGGCCGGGATTCAAAACCGAAATTCCGAGGCCACAGCAATTACACTACCTTGTCTTTTTTGGCAGCCTTGGCCGGATTTGAACCGGCGACCCTTGGAATAAAAGTCCAACGCTCTAACCCACCGAAATACAAGGGTGTCTATGACAAAGCAAGTTCAAAATGAGGTACAAGTTCATAAAAAATGAGGTCCAAGTCCATAAAAAGAACACCCTTGCCCGGATTCGCACCGGCGGCCTTGGATAAAGAGTCCAACGCTCTACCGTCTGAGCTACGAGGGTTCTCTCTAGAAAATGATTTACAAACTATGTATAGGGCCACGAGCGAGTGGAGGGTTCAGGAGCTCTTACCCCGCTCGTAGCTATGAAAATAGGATACCCTTTTAGAGGGCCAAGTCCATAAGGGTGTTATGTTCTGGAGCTCTTGCTCCGACAGGCGCTCGTACCCATAAGGGTAGGTTTGAGCCGTCGTCGGGTCCAAGACCCGTTTGGAAAATAGGAGGCGATACTCCTTATGGGGCGGTCGTGTGTGGAGAGTGTAGGCTTTGGCGTCCCTGACGATGGTGTGGAACTGGGTGACGCGTGTGGTTCGGGGGACGGCCAGAGGACGTCGCAGTTCGTCGAGGGTGGTGTCCTGCAAGACCGCGTAGTTCAGTTGTTGCTGACCTTGATAGTTCAAGGAGAACCCGCGGACCTTGAAGACGGTGTGATACCCGTAGTTCTTGGGTTCCCCCGCACAGAACTCAACGATGGCATCTCCGTCCTCGATCTTGTCCTTGAAATCGCCCAGGTAACTTCCCAAGGCAGGCCAGGGGTGTCCTGGACGATAGGTGAAGAGAACAGAGTCCGTGTCAAAGTAGAGCACGCGCTCCCCCAAGAGCTCCAGGGCTTCGTAGAGGCGAAGACGGGCATAACAGGTGGTGAAAGCGGCCACAAAGATGTTGACATTGGGCGAGAGCTTCTGACAGTGTTGTTGTTGCTTGAAGTGCACTTCTACCCGCTCTTCCGAAAAGGGGCTGACGTACCGGATATCGTGTTGGTCACTGTCCAGGAAGGTGTGGAAGGGTTGGGGTTCCACGAATTCTTGGACTTGGTTTTGTTGTTTTGTTGACCAAACTTGCCCCATATGCTGGTGACCATCATCTTGCCCAAAGACCGCCGACCTGAGTTATGTTCGACGAGGTCGTAGTCGAGATGGATTCCTTCGCGTGCCTCGTAGTCGTGGACATACTGTCCACGCTGGGGACGGGTGGTTCAGGAGGCGGGCCAGCCGCTGGCCTCTTGCTTAATTTCAGCCAAGTATTGACGTAGTCAGCAAAGAGACCTTTCCGTTTCTCCGGGAAGTGCCAGACTTCGTGCACGTGTAGGACCTCACAACCCAGGGCGACGGCTTTTTGGAGTTCGGGGTACACCAGGTTGCGGTCAAGGCGCGTTCGCTGTCCCGATAGTGACATTGGGGGACTTTTGGGACTTTGTCGTGTAGACGACGGTCGATATTCTCCTCGACGGAGGAACGGCACAAGGGGAAGGTGAGCTTGTCGTGGGTCCGGTACGGGAGCACAGGGTGGTAGAGGCCTGGAGGGGGAAGCACGTTACACTTGGCGATCCAAAAGTAGTCGGAGAAGTCGGTGGTGTTGGGAGCATAATGGATCACAGGATGCCCAATGGGATACTCCCCGTTCTTGTTGACCCAGGGGTAGAGACTCGTATACCGAATCTCTTCCCCGGCGTCCACATCGTGGTACAGTTTGACGGCATTGGTTCGTCCGCCAAAGAAAGCCTCACGGGGATTCAAGGGCTCCTGCAGATCTTGTTGATCCAACCACGCCTGGAGTTCTGGATCTTGTGCCTTGGCGGCGGTCCACGCACACTCCCACATCTCGATGACAGTGTAGCCCTGGTCCCGCAGGTCGGGACCTTGTAGTTGGTGCTCGGTCTACGTTAAGCACTCCATGGCGACGTGAGAGTAGTTGGTGTTCAAACGCCAGCCTTGCAAAGGTTCGGAGGCGATGGTATTGGCCTCGAATCGATTCTGACGCAGGTCGCGGTTGCAAGCCGAGGCAATCGTCATTTGATCGAAGGGGTTGAACGTGGTGATACGTTCAAAGTCCCGCTTGAATTTCAATCACCCTTCTTTCAATAGCTTGACGTCGGACTTGCAATGGTCGACCAGCTCCTGTCGCAATTCAAACTCCACGCCACGTGCCACTTGTTCTTTGTACCAGGCGTCAAACTCTCGGCGTACCTTGACCGTCATACTGTTCGGCAGGTAGTCCTCCTTGGGTTGAAGCGGGCCCACATACTCCTGGTTGACCCGGGTGTTGAACAGGTGTGGGAAGAACCCCTTCTTTAGTTCCGTCAGCCCAAAAGTTTTTGGAATGACTGATAGGGGCATCTGGAAGAACGACATCGAGTCGATGAACCGGATCTTCCCATGGGTCAACTGTAAAACTTTTCCCCGTTACGCACTTGTTGGATCTGGCGGCGTTGACGATGGTATTCGTCAACGACGGGGTAGCTGTCGTAACCTTGGAAATTGTGGATCAGGACGGTCAAGGGCTGGTCGTCGGCCAGGGTGTCGAGGTACACCACGAAGTTGCGGATACAAGGTTCACCGTAGAAGACGCGAGGAGGGACAAGGTCGGATTCGGTTTCGGCCACCACCAAGTTGGGGACATGGCGGCCGTCTTCCTGCATACATTGGATGTCGAAGAAGACATGCAGGGTTTCCTCTTCGACGTGGTCGTCCTCCTGGTCCTCGTCGGAATCCTTCTCCTCTCGGCGACCCTCTTCACCCACTTGGACGAAACACCGGTGTTCGGCCACGGGCACGGTTTCTCGACAGGACGGACATCGCGCATAGCCACATTGGTGGTCGCGGATCTTGGTCCATCCTCGCATCATCTTGAAGCAGTGTCGAAACCGACGACGACACTCGGACACACTGCGGTGCTGAGGATCGACGGGCGTTCCGGCAGGCGTCTTGAGCAGACAAACTGACGAAGCTCGGTAGGTCCACACATTCCAAGAGGGACGTCGGCCTGCTGGTGAAGCTCCAGCGCTTCAGTCAATTGGATCGCACGACCTCGTTGGAAGCTACGCCACTTGGGATGGTCTTCGGCTTTGGCACGGGCGGTGACGATAGCCCGGGCGCAACACAAGTTGTCGTCCGTCTGGGGGATGCTGATGACGGTCTGCTTGTCCAGGCGAAGACGGGTGGATGACATGTGTCCGGGCAACAGTATGCGTCGCTTCATCTTTCCGCCGCCGTAGGGAGGACCGCAGACATGAACGAATGCGAGGTTGAAGGAGTCATCCATCTCAAATTGTTCATTTGAGTTCAACAGGCCCGAACATACCCGCCACCACGCCTTTCGCCTCGTGCGCGTACCGGGTTTACGTTTTTTGGTTCCAATCTATATGGGGTTTTCTTCATTGAATGGTTCCTATATTAGCACGGATCAGCTACGGGCTTGGGTGGATCACCTTGGGGAGATAGGACTAGAAAAAATTCTTGTGCCTTTCTTCTTTCTGCCCTCCAGACGCAACTCGATCCCTAAACACTTTTTAAATCTTTTTTTTTTCTAGTGGTTGTCTCCCTACTCTCGGTGCTTTGGCCAATCGCCCGAACACCACCATCACCAAGCCTTTCGCCTTAATCTTGTAGCGGTTTTACGTTTCTTGGTTCCAAGGTATGACCTCTGAGGGATGCTTCTTCTTCTTTTAGGCCCTACCTCGCGCCGCACGGTGTTGGTGCATGTATCTTCCACCCCCTTCTTCATATAGTTATGTTCATGTTTATCCAAGTCGGTGTCCCTGCCCTCGTCACCCTCACTGTAACGTGAGGACATTTTTATTTTATGTTCGCTATCCTGAGTGGTGTTCCGGCCCGGCTCCAGTCTGTTTTTGTCGAACAGAATCCGACATTTATTTACAGAAACAGTGACATTTATTTAATGCTACGACAAACGCATCTCTCCAAGTACTGTCGTCCTTGTCCTTATCGTTTCCTTTCTATTCTTTTTCTTCTTAGACTTTACCCAAGAACACGGAGTGTTTGTGTGGTACCACCACTTATCTGAATCCCGACACGTGGTGGCTACCTTGCGACCACCATTTCCAATGTGTTCGTCGTGATCGTCTTTTTATTGATTATACCTTAAGGAATCCGTGTGGTCCCCCTCTTGATTTCTGTTGGACCCAATCCTTTTCGATCTTGCTCGACTTTCATTGAGCCATGATGGAAGGGGAAGGGGAATGCGATGGACTTAACTGTGACGCGTGGTTTGATGTTTATTTTCAAATGTATGGAACGGCGTGTTCTTATGTTTTCCTTCCTCCTTCTTCTTCCTAGCCCCTCCCTCCGGTCGTCGAGTGCTACTGTGCCAAAGAGGTCAACTTTCACATTGTCAACTATTGGAAAATACTAACCTCTAGCGGTGCACCACTACCACCCATGCTCCAATTTGACGACAGTTCTTCTTCTTCTTCCTCCTAGATTCTACCCAAGGTGGTCCACTGTGAATGTTATCTCATGCAGACGTATTTCCACGTCCAAAACTATTATCATTATGACACCCTTTTTCTAGCCAACCACCGTGTTCATCATGCCCGTCGGTTTCAAGGGGCCCAATGGCCCTCCACAATACCTTGTCTTGATTGTCTTCCTTCTTCTTCTTTTTCCTAGCCCCTCCCACGATGTCTCGATCTTCCTGACCTCCAACTCCCATGTCCTTGGCGTCTTTGTGCATGGGATGAATCACAGTAGGGAGTTTTTTTTATCCATGACTCTACCCAAGACCATGGAATGCCTTTGTCCAGACTTATTTGTACTTCCATCCTCGCTACGACTGTACCTGGCCTTGGCACCCTTGTCATTGCTCTTACTGCGTTCTTCCTTCTTCTTTTTCCTAGCCTTGTCCCAAAGACATGGATTGCTGTTGCCTTCCCCCTTCCAAGACATTCCCAATTTTTACTGCAACAGCTACGATCCGTGGAGAGGCAATATTCCGTGGCAGTCTCCCCTCTTAGACTCTCCCTCGTCCTCCGACTGTGAGATGCGTGTTACTGAATTGGGTAAACCTTTTTAGGGCTGACTGAAATCACCGTTGTCAATGTTTTCCTTGACCCTGCCCAAGACCACGAATTGCCTTTGTCACCTTGCCTTGATGTGGCATTTTGGGCAAGGTTTTTTTTTAGATAGGGGGGCCAACTCACAATCACCGTTGTAAAAAAATTAAAACTTGTAATATAGGTTGAATAAAATTTGGATTGAAAAGAAGAAAAGATCGTGTCGTTGTTTTTCCCCTAGACCCTACTCCCCCATTTGGTTTGCTGTTGTCTATTGGGCAAACATGTCCATCTCGCTATCCGTACGCGTGGGATCCAGACCTGGACGGAGCACCTTAGGGAGAGAGGGATAGAAAACCCATACGGCTTTGTTCTTTCTACTCTCGAAGAGTCAAGACAATCACCGTAGTCCTCATTTTTCTATTTCATCCTTGTAACATAACAAACGAGAATAAAATGCGTCTTTGTTTTTTTTATCTTTAGATCCGACTGTGTGGACTCCACTGTCTTTTCTGTTCGACCACAGTGCGATACTATCTACACGGTGGGGTTCATGTGTCCCGATTGTGATCAAGTTTATTTTTACAATTGGATCACCAAAAAATATAGGACGGAGCCCCTGGTGGTTAAGGTTTACAACCGAGGAGACTATGATCCTGCTTTATTAGTTTTATTCAATCTTTGACTGAAAAAAACCTTCCTTCCTTCCTTCCTTCCTTTCTTTCTTTCTTTTCTTTAAATCCGGACGTGTCGATGGTCTAAGACGGGTGGTTGGTTATGTCGTTGCCTTCCTAGGAGGATAGTCCAATAAATCACAGATTGAGGCGCGAATCATCTTGCGTGGATCGCCTCGTTTCAAGCGTTTGGCCAAATGCGTCCCGGGACCATTGTACTGATACCCTGGGCAATGGAATTTGATGACCGTCTTGCTCAAAAGGTTTTGAATATCCAATCTCAGGCCTCGTTGGGAGGGTCTCCTTCTCCTCTTGCCTCGTTGAGAGGGTCTCCTCCTCTTGCCTACCATTTTCTTCTCAATAATCGCGTTGGGTCAAATCACGCCGTAACTTTGGTTGGTCAAAATCTTCCCAACCGAGTGCAGGTTTCAAACGTTTGACGGCCGGGGTGCCACAGCATCTTTTATACCCTCTAAACTCCCTTCACAAGCCGCCAAAGTCCAACCCTTCTTCTTCTTCTTCGTCTGCGTCGTGGTTTTTGGATGGGCTCAACTCGTACTGGGCGGTGAGACCCGGACAGGTGGTTTGGAGGGTTTCGTCCTCGTTACGGGTAACTTGCCGGATTGGAACTGGGCAAGTAGTTCGGGGTCGGGTTTGGGTGTGCGCGAATCGGGTTTGACCCGCGGCCCTTGAACCAACCGTTTCATCCATTTCTCCACCGCACTGCTCACCAAGTCTTGGTCGTCGTCGTCGTCGTCGACGGGCGGTCGATCGCGGACGGGTGGCCAGGGTAAACGGTCGCTGGCAAGACCCCCGCAAAGAAAGGCGCCAACCGGGGGTCGTGACACGCCACCTGTTCCAATTGCGTGTTGGAGGCGGCGACCCATTCCATGGTTCTTGGTTTCCTGGAACCCCTCTCCCCTTTATATAATCCTCAGCTTTGGTACACTTGGTACATGACGGCATTGTTTCCGTCGATTTCCAACACATTTTGAAACTCTGCGTACAACACCACCTTGATGACGTGATTGACGCGCGCTCCCAATCGTCTTTGGTCAGGCGGCCATGTTCGTCCACGCCGTTCAGAAAAAAAGTCGGGGCTATTGAAAAAGAAGCGCATCTTGACCTCCACGCCGGGCACCAGGGATTTGTTCAGATGAAAGATCTTGGAATGCGGTTTGAGGCTCAATCTGCGGAAATGATCGCCCCGGTAATGGGCCTGCTCTTGGATCGACAACAGCAAGGCAGCTTTCTTGGTCCGGCTCAGGGTCGTGTACTCGGCGTGAGGCGTCGTGGTGGTGTTGTTGGCCGTCAAGGGGGTAGCAAGTTCAACGCCGACGACCCGTCGACGTGCGTGCCCAACCAGCCTTGAACGCGAAACAAACTGTTGGCTTCTTGTTGATCGTAGTTGAGCAGGGTTGCCAAAAACGCTTTGTAGGCGTAGGTGTCGGTCCGGGGATTGATGAGGGTGCCGTTCAACTGTCATTTGTTTGATCATGGTGTGGGGCAGATTGGGAGCCGGGTACAATTTGTCCCCGTCGGCCAGATCGTCTCCATTGGTTTTCTTCAAACGGACTTGCAGGCGAAAGTAAGTCCGGTTCAAATCCACAAATTCGTCTACGGCCGGAATCGTAAACTCCACGGGATTGATGTCGGTGGTCACCGGCGTGAATCCCAAGAAACGAGACTCCACCAAGGACATATCGGTCTTGGGAAGACTAAACATCTGAAAGCCATCGGGGACCGCCGAACTGGACGAGTGGTGCACCGCTTCGGTCGTCATGGTCGTCTGGCTTGAGACCTGGATCGTCTTTTCTTTTATGCTGTCGGGTCTTCATCAGGCGGGGTAACAGTCGCGGAGACAGACTTGCCCCCGCATACAAATTTCCTCCACGCATCTTTTTGAGCAACGTTTTTGCTTTTTGATCCACCTTCCTCGGTAGGTTGATCAACCATGGAACAAAACCTCCTCCTCCACGCATCCTTTTTTTCCATAGCGTTGGACCAACCATTGAGTCAAATAGGGGCCTCCCCCATGCATCAGTCCTTTTTTGGCACGGCGCGTTCGGGTTTGCGTGGGTACGGGATTCATGTCAACCAAAAATGTCTCATGCTGTCCGTCGAACCCGTTTTCCTACACTGGTCTATCACGTTTTACGTTGAGAGCACGTTGGGTAACTCTTTTAAAGGAATCGGTAGCCAAGCGAATCACGTTGTCTCGACCTCCTAGTTCCTTCAACCCTTCGTTCACCGATTCGTTCAAAATATTTTTGGCTGTCGATAACAAAATGCCGTCCAAACCGTTCCCCGATTGTTTTGAAGGCACGTAACGGGTCAGACTTCAACCATGCATCGTGACGAACTCCTGGAACGAGGCAGGTGGACGTCTTTTATACCTCGTGTTTGAAATGCAACGTGACGATGGTCTGTCCCGTCCCAAAACAAACCAATTGTTCGTTCGTTTCGGAAATTTGCGTTTCCGTCACCTCGATCACGTCGTTTCGCAACGCAATGTACTACACGTGCAAAGGTTGGAAGTACGCGGTCCCACGTCCACGTCGCACGTACTGAATTTCCCGCAACAGGTCTGTCACTTGATTTCCCACGATGCCACTCCCACCCACGTCCGAGTACACGTGCAAGGTGTGGTTCGGATTGCCCACCACGGCGCCAAACGTGTGGTTAAAGCGAATGAAACGCCAGTTACAGGCTAGGCTTAATTCCAGGGGATTCCCTGCCGCCTTCCAATACACAAACTCTCTTCTCCCTTTTATTCTCTTGAAGGCCTTCACGTCCTGCAAGTGGCGATGGGTCTTGCAATTCGGAACGTCACCCCCACGAATTCATGACGCAAGTTCGGGCCAAAGTCCTTTTTCTCCGTCAACCAACCCATTTTGATGGCCAAGGAGCGATCCACGTAAGATTTCACGGGCGTGTCTTTGCCTTGAAGGGACACGTGCTTGTTGTCGAGCAACAGCTCTTGCTCTTGACTGTGCGACACCAACTCAAAGTTCAGATACAGGTGTTTGCCCTGGTCATCCTTGACTTGGTCACCCGCTCGGTTATGTTTGAGGCGTTTGGCGTTGAGGGTATCGATGCAAGCACGCGCCAACGTTTCTCCGTTCACCACGGAATCCCAATCGTCGATGTCGTTCATCTGAACACTTTCCAACCTCTTCACCAGGATGCTGCTCAATCCCACTTTCCATCCTCGACCCGGGAAATGGAGCGGGTGAGGTAATCTCACTTCAAAGTGATTGTGCGTATTCTTTTCAAACTTGTCCCCGCCCTTCGTACTGGGCAACGTCACGTAAAAATTGTCAGTCATACCACGTCGCTTCGTTAAATCCAGCTTTTGTATTTGTCCGGCCACCCTATCCACTGAACAAGCAAACGGTTTCCACGTCGTTTAAGTACTTTTTCGAACCGCCACAGCGAGTTGTCATCCATCTTCACCCGTCGCAATTCCTCCTCGTAAAGGTTCCTTCTAAAAGTGTCCTGTCAAATTCGTCGACCTGGTACGTCGGGATGCGTCCCGGAATCACGCGACGTACCACAAACACCTCTTCGGTCCAACCGGGCAAATACCCTTTCTTGAATGTGCGAACGTGCTTGCTTAAGCGGATGCGATTCCCACGTTCAAACGCGGTTTCCTGAGTTTTTCTTTTTTTGTTTTTTCGACCGCATAAGGTCTGCCAGACCTGGGCTTCATTTTGAGGCGTCACGTCTTGGGAAGCCATTCCAATACTGCAATGACGACTGGCATTGTACCCTTGCACCAACGCGGGCAACACGTCGGTAAATTTCAATGTATTGGCCGCTGTGAAATAACGGTACATGCGCCCTGTCAAGGTCTGATTGAACCGTTCGACCAAGCCCGCCTAGGCATCCCCGTACGTGGAAAAATGATGAATCTGTTCTTGTATCAAAAACCATTGGAACACCTGATTATAAAACTCGCTACCACGATCCGTTTGTAACTGAGTGGGGCGTTGTCCCGTCTTCAAAATGGTCTGGAAGGCGCGGACCAACTGCGATCCCGTTTTGTCTTTCAGCGGAACCACCCAAGCGTTTTTGGACAAGACGTCGATCACCGTCAACAGGTAACGGATACCGCCGTTATAGCGGGCCAAGAGTTAAACTTCCACCAGAAAGGCGACCCATTGATGATCCACCCCCAGGACAATCACCGGCAAGGTAGAAAACCGACGTCGTATCGGTTTGTGTAACGTGTAGGCCAATTCTTTTTCCAGGTGAGGTCGTACTTGCCCTACCGTTTGATTTTGGGCGCGTGCAATTTGTTTGAGGCCTCCCAAACTCCCCGGGCGGCTCGGATCTTTGTATTAGGCACCCCAGACTTGGGTTGTTTTGCGGGTAGTTGTTTTTTTTTTTGGGGGGGGGGTGCTTTTTCTTTCGCGTCCTCGTGACAACGTCGGGACGGACAAAGGATACGTTTTTCTCAAACGTCAATAATAAGCCAAACTGAGGGCGGCCGGAAATGAGATGTCATCCACACGACAAACAATACGAAATGAGTCCAGTTGTAGTTCTCTTTATCGGTCAGGATGTCAAAGATGCCCAGGGACGACAGGTGGTGACGATTTTCCGGCGTCATCTCCGGTAACGCGATGGAAGCGTCGCACCAAACATACAGGGATCGACACATGCGACGAGTCACCTGCCAAGCCAACCAACTGTTCACAGACTCGTACGGATTCATGGCCACTCACTCTGATGACGCGGGAAACGCAGGGGGTGTCCTTTTATACTGTCCATGATGTTATGACGTCATGGCTTCCCATTGGTGGATGATGATGTCATGGCTTCCCATTGGTGGATGATGACGTCATACCATCGTGCTTTGCGGGGCGAAAGCCAACCCTATAAAACCTACCTTTTCACTCAGACCCGCTCATACCGCCTGAAGACAAGATGGACGACGTTAGTCCACCTTCCGTCACCTTTCAACGCGCCTTAAAACACGAAAAGCCCGCCAGAAACGACAGCGTCAAGGTGAGAAACAGCAAGACCTGAGTCGGCGGTTGAAAGAATATGATCTCCCCGCCGCCACCACCAACGTGCCGACTAGTATTGAAGAGCTTTTGGCCAACTGCCCGATTATGAAGTCATCGACGAAGCGCCGTTGCCACCACCACCACTCCAATGTCCCTTTCACGACCAACCTTTGTCGCCACACGTGTCCGTCCAAGGATGGGCGTACGTCAAGTGCCCTCAACAACCGTGTGCGCTCGTGTTAGATGAAGCCAATGCGTCCGACATGCTGACCAACCTCCGACTCCAAAAACATCCCCAGTTGATCGCCGGCGATGGCACCGTCTTGGATCCCAACCCGCCTCTCATCTGTTTTTTCAAGAACCTTTGGCCCTTGTGTCGCCCAGACGTCCAAGAATCCAGGTCGTTTCTTCTTGGCCTGTCGACAGCAACGGTGCAAAGTGTTTCAATGGATCAACGAACCCTGGCCTCTCGTCCTCCGGACCCTCTGGGCTCAAGCCATTGCCCAACACATGATGTAAAAAACAACCCCTGGCATACACGTTTCATTTGATACCATGACCTCATTGAAAGACGTTTGTTTGGTGGTGGATCTCGAAGGGATTTATATCCAACAGGCTTTTGTCGTACGTGGCAAAGCACAGACTATGGCTCCATTCATTACCGACCCTCTTGCCGTTATTATCAACTCACCGTCCAACATCAAGTCCGCTTTGTGCGGCCTCACATCAACGGCTTCTCCTACAAACCCTTTCAGCAGCAATCGCATGACGCCGAGGATCTTCATGCCGATCTCTTGAACCTCTACCATCGTACCAAGACGGCCGACCGCACCGTGGTGGCCTACAAAGGGGGATGTCACGAAAATAAACTCTTGCAAAAATTGGACACTCCCCACCTCGATTTAGAAATGTTTCATTGCCCTAAATTCAATGACATGACCCTGTTGGCCCGGATCGGATCCTGCGGACATCATGATGATCCTTAACGCCATCACTGCCCTCAAGTCGAATGTTATTATTTCGTTCAATGGATGCGACACCAGTGCAGATTACCGCGCGATTGGCACTTTTGCCACACTCAACGTTTTGCAATCCTCCCATTTATGTTTACGAGGAAGAAGAAGAAGAGGTGGACCAGAAGGAAGAAGAAGAAGACAACAAGGAGAAAGACGAAGCGAATGTTTACCCTGGCCACCCATCCGCGATTGACCCAAGGCTACATTGTGAATACCGATCCGCACGATCAGCCAGGCCGGCATTATTTAGCGGTGTGGACGAACGAGGAGAATGAGTGTGAACTCATGGACAGTTATGCCTTACCGTTGGAAACGTACGGCAGTGTTCCGTTGGAACAGTGGCTCCATCAGCATTGGCCCATCGTGCAGACCAACCGCCAGAGTTTTCAAGATATAACAAGTTGTGGCCATTACGCCTTGATGTATTTGTTTCAGAAGAGTCAAGGAACAAATTCTTCAAATGTCATACTGCCTTGTTTGATGTTGTACAATTCCCAAGCAGCCATAAGCTCGTTAGACTGAGGCTTAGCGAAATTTTCAAAACGGCTCCAGTAATTATCTGCTGTTAGCCCCTCACTGGTGAACTGTTCGATACGACACTCACCTGCCCAATATAGCAAGTATTTACACTGCTTTTCTTCGTCGATTTCGCTCATGGGCCCAGTGAACAGAAGAGTGCATTGCTGCTTCCACAGTTTGAACCTGTTGTATAGGCCATCGTCCAAATTCCAGTCGAGGGTTGGTGCTTTGATAAATGATGCCGAGGCGGCCATGTTGTCGAAGAAGTATCACTTGAGATCTAATATCCTGCACTTGTTGTCGATACGTTTGAAAGTACGGGGAGTACTTAACAATATTTTGCAACATTTCGGTCGTAAAACCACTTTTGACACCATGTAAAGTTTAAGTTCGTTCACATATCAGTGAAGGGAATGAAATAAACCTGCGATTCACAGCTTACAACGAGGCGTTCAATGTCTATCTGTCCTTTTGGGCGTATGCGCACAATTATGGATAACTAATAAGAATTACTACGAATATAATGAATATGAAATAAGTTCATAAACATTTGTTTCATTTTTAAGATACACTCAGTCCGTTTCGTGTTTCGCGTTGGCTTTCGACGAGAATCTTTTCAGCAGTCTGGGAGTGAGCGATAAATTAACATAAAATTTGTTATTTTGGTGTTTTGCGAGGCTGATGAAGCTGCTTCAGATCTCAGGGATCTCAGCACTAGTCACTTAAACTAGCATAATATTTGTGGTTTTCGTTGCCAGCTTTCGAGAGCTATCTGTCCATATGAGAAATCCCCCCAAAATCGAGAAAACCGTTAAAAACGTCATTGACAAGCCAAGATTCATTAACATAATCTGCGTTACTGAAACCCCGAAAAATTGAGAAAACCGTGAAAATCGTCTTTCAATCATAAGATGTATTAACATAATCTGCGTCACTGAAACCCCGAAAAATTGAGAAAACCGTGAAAATCGTCTTTCAGTCATAAGATGTATTAACATATCTGCGTGACTGAAACCCCGAAAAATTGAGAAAACCGTTAAAATCGTCATTCAGTCATAAGATGAATCAACATAATCTGCGTTGCAAGAACCACATAAAACTGAAGAAAAACGTGTTTTTCGTGATTGAGTCCATTTCTGGACATAGGGGGCAAATCGTCAAGGAAATAACAACATAAGAGGCTGTCCACCTAAGAACCGACCAACTCATTTTCGCGTCAAATTTAGATTTCGCTGATTTTTTGTGGGTTAATCAGACATCTATTGGGAACTACCAAAACCGACTTCTTTTGTTTCAAAACGCAAAATTATAAAAGATATTGATAATTA
>JAOBYE010131556.1:0-18963 GCA_025403585.1 Parazoanthus swiftii | reverse complement strand
CGAGAATTCTTAGAAGGGTTTTGGACATGTAAATTTGTATAAATACGAACTTTTTTAGCCTGTAGAGAGAAATATAGCGCATCCTAGGCCACGGGAAGTGACCCGATGTTCATAAAAAGCAACCAGCTGAAAGCTGCGAGATATCAAACATAATAATAATAATAATAATAATAATAATAATAATAATAATAATAATAATAATAAAAGACACGAATTTAAGACTCGCTCGCCTACGGCTGCGAGTAAAAACTGTAGAGTGTATTAGATAGTTGCTTGGCATTTTCTTTTGTACGTGGTTCATAAAATAGACAGTAACCCGTGGCAGCTTGTGTGACCTGTTAAGTTTGTTTTGTCGACCTATAAACTGAACTGACTTAACTTCAGAAAAAAGTGTTGCAAACAAGAAATATTTTGAAACAAGTTTTTTTAGGTTACAGTTGCATGTTTTGCCCTTTTGTAAATCAAGTTTAAAGACCGTAAACCGCAGATAATAGGATAAGATTATTCAATTCGCTATACCGCTGTCCGCAAATTGAGTTACAAATATATAAAAATACGTGTCTCGCCGGGTGCCAGAGCCGGCCCAAGGCCGGCAAAGCGCACGAGTCCGCGATTGGCGGCCTTTGTATACACCCGTGCAATTTTTGTCGCATGCAATTTCGTTGTATCAAGTTTCGAGTTTGCTCAAAACACTGCAAGTTTCCTGGCACTCAAATTCACGGAAATTGCAGGTACTTTACATGCACTTTTTGAAGTAACAGCGCGAGTACAAGAAATATTGCAATTGGAATCGCGACAAAAGTTGCGCCAAAAGTTGTTAGTGTGAACGGGCCTTACGGCCTCAGATATTATCGCCCAGTTTTGTGAGCGAAGTTTTTCCACTGGCACCTGGGGTAACATGTGTCTTTCACCATCATATTTACCGCACAGCTCAGTAATAAATCAGCTCGAACTCTTGCTGTATAGTTGTATACTGAGATCTGCTAAGCTTCTCAGGCTGGCTCAAAGTTCTTGCCAATTCTATTCTGTTCTGTTCTAGTTCAGATTAAAAACCATTGTAAAAACGAATTCTTACACTGACTGTATGTTCATAGTCTAGAATATATAATTGCCGTATTTTCGAAGTCTTTAGCGTAGCTGATCGCCTGAACGCCTAACATATCATACTTTTAGAGTAGAAGGGCGTGCTATCTATTGCTATGACAAAATTGTTTACTTTCTTTCTTTGCTTATTTAAATTTTGCGACGAACACAGTTTGAAAAACTAAAATGGAAGGGATATATATTTGGCTGTGGATGTTCTATGTATTTGTTATTAATTTGATTAAGAAACGCGCAATTACAGCATGAGTAATTAATCGTTTTTTTATCCACTGGTAAAGTTTAAACTTTGATATGAAATGCAGCCATAGTTTTACAATCTCCCTATATAAGGCACAACAAAATTGTATAGAAGGGTATACTACCGATCGTATGTCCATGTTAACCGGAAAACTAAAGCCCTGGTCAAACGTGGGTGCAAGTCTCTGCAAGTCAGTGCAAGTTTTGACCTTCAAACTTGCGTTTAACTTGTGCTTCGTTTGGCCACTGATGAAGAACTTGCACTGACTTGAATTCAAATTTGAGCTCGCTCAAATTCGATGCAAATCAAAGCAAGTCAGCGCAAGTGTATGGAAGTTGGCGGCCAAACGAGACGCAAGTTAAACGCAAGTTCAAAACTTACATTGACTTGCATTTACGTTTAGCCAGGGCTTAAGTGGATAACCCATTTTATTGCGTGGCCGAGTGATTTCGCGTGCTGTGATTGGTCAATTTCAGGTCCGTAAGTAGCTGCACGGACCTCTAGTTCTGGAGCGGCCTCGCTTGCTTCAATAAATCAGCAAAGCCATATAATAAACATCTTATTAGCCTCGTTGCTCGGTCCGTACGGCAAGTTATGGATCCTCGTTTTTTCCTTCCGATCCTTGTTTTCATGGCCCGCGCGCTTCGCACTTGGGCCATAAAAGGAAGGAAAAAATTCGGACCATAGCTTGCCGTATACGGACCTCGCACCCGGCTAATTAGAGGTATATACCACGGGTGACACGTAAGTTGCCTCAATTCCATACTCAACAAATGGCGCCTGAAGTCCGCGAACTTGCGAGTTTTCGGTTGATTTTCACAAACCACACGCTGTCGCTGTCTAAACAAATTACATAGAAATGAGGGCGATTTTATCAGTAATATGTGTGTGAAATTTGGTGACAAATGTACTTATCTTATATGCGAATCGCCCAATTCTGTTTATGACCGTCTCGTAAGCTGTTTGGTTTCATCGTTGATTACAGGCCTTCGATCTTCATCAGTGACAGTGTACAACAACTTTAGGTTGCTTTATCCCCTTTGTCGTCCCTTGATGTTTCGATTTTCTCGAAACATTTGAAGGTGAGTTTGCCAGAAGGTTTGAACTTAAATACTTGTTAACTGTGTCACTGAAATGTTTCACAACTCATGGTTAACATCTTGCTCCGGTTGTTCGAAAGGGGCTTCAGAGTTAAAACTTTAATTCATGAATTCCGTTAGGGTTTGCCATTCCTAAGGTTTCGAGAAAGCTTCAACTGTGTTTTTTTAAAAATAAGAACTATACTTATTTAATATTGCTTAATGAAGAGATTTAAGTTCAAGTAAGTTAGGATTTGGCCCAACTTTTGAATGACCTAGATTTTTAATAACTCCGTGTCATCGTTTGGTTGTTGACCAGAGGCAATACGAAGTCTATACAACAGATTCCTTTAGTTTTTCAGACGTTTTCAAGTACAATCTTTTGAAGTTTAAAAAGAACTGCACGAACAGCCGAAATAACAAAAAGACTGTCAAGAAACACTCATAAGTGAAACTCATAGCTTTCTCGAATGAATACTGCATACTGAAGTTGGTTCAAAGTTGGCAAGTACATTAGTTGTAAAGAAAATAAACCGTCAGTTGAAGAGCATTAAAGGTGTGTTTGAAGCACATCCAGCTTAATACTTCAATTTGTACTGACAAGTACAGGGAATGGTGTAGTTTTCAAAGCACGTGATTGAAAATCAGTACACAACTGGGCCAACAGCGTGTGCACTACAACAAAAGCATCTGAAATCTGCTACATTATTATTAAAGACAATCCCTGAACTCTGGTATATATACAGTCATCGCAGCTTAATTTACTGGCTCCCATGCGCTGAAAAATATGTCGAGCTATTACATACTTTTTTTCTACACTATGTTAGAAATACTGTTTGAGTGTTAAAGCTAAAAATAGCAAGGTGATTCAAACAACCGTTGGTAAGTTTGAAAAATTACAAGAGGCCCCTAACTTGGCCGATTTCCCTTTGTATATCGCAATTTTTTAGCACTAGAATTAGATATGATGTTTTTGTAAATCTCGGCCAATTTTGACATGAGCTGGCAGTTTGAATATTCTACTGACAAAATCAGTAAAAAAAGCTCTGTTGAAGTTGTTCTGGAAAGTATACAGGCCGAGCGACGTACATACACGTTTGCTTAACATATTCCTTGCATTCGGCAGCCTTAAAACTGTAGGAAAGTACATATGATAGAGTTGTAAGCGTTTTGCACGTGAAGCAGGGACATGATTCAGTTTAGAGCAGTCAGCGTTTTGTATCAGTAGCTCTCAACTCTTGCGTGAAGAGCATCGTGTTTCAATGCAAGACCTAATTAAATTGAACCTACTGTCCGAACGCATACTTGTTTGACTTTCTAAACTACAAACCATTTGCGGAAGGTCCTTGGTCTTGTAAGCCTCTGACACTAGCTCTAAATGTGTTCTGTAACTGAAACTCGCTCAATCTCGCGTATTCAGTGCTTCTTTCGTCATCGCTTTTTCCCCAGCTCTGTCGCAACATTGCACAAGAAAGGAAAGCCCGTTTATGTACTTCTTTTAAACACCTGTTCCGCTGATTTAATATGATTAAATTTGAATGCTTTATTCTTGACTAGGGTTAGATATCCTAAATTTAAAAGTTTAACAGCGGGGCCTACCGTACGGGATTGGTCGAACTTCATGCTCTAAACTGGCGTGATATCCACAGTGTTTCCACTCAAGCATTTCGTCTCGCTCATCACTCTGTCTTCTTTTCATGGCTTCCACTTTTCTTTGCGGCTTTTAATTCGGTTACAATACCCGGGCACCCAATAACGTGTCTTTGTGTACGCCAAACTCGCTCACCTGTGAGTCTGCCATTGGTGCATGAGAAGCAATGCATGTCATTCAATGTCAAGCAAGGCGCCCTAGCTAGCCATGACTGATTTTTATCAGTGTAGTTTTACCCCGGGACACCTGTGTTCGGCACAGCTTGACAAGCTGTTTATGGTAATAAATCATTAGCGATTGTCTCGAATTTGCCAATGAAACGAATATAAAAACACTTAGATATTGCTCGATATAGCATAGTGAAAGAAGAAACCATTCAATCCGGCAATCAGTGGAGAAATACTACCCCCAGGATAGTCATTCTAGTTAAGACATTTTGTTCGAACACCAGCCAAGAAAGCAGTTTGAAATGGCGTGAAATTCCATCGTACCAGGTAGATCATGCGATCGGCCAATCATGGCTTTACCGTCACTATTAATGATCGTGTATAAATAGTATTGTCTGGTAGTTTTAGAATCTTTTTCACACACGTACCTTTTCCCATTGGTTATCTTACTCCCGGACATTATTTATAATTTAATTTTTGTATATTACATACTCCTATTGTATTTTATAAGATTCTCCAATAAAGCCGTCAAAACAAAACGTAACTCAAAACACGCGCGATTCTTTGAACTTCTGGACATTGACCGTTTGTTGACGTGTCTATCACTCTATGTACCAGCGTAAACTCTAAATATGCTGTTCGGGACTTCAAAGAAACTTCTGAACATCTTGGAAACAAAAACGTTACAAACATATTCCCCATCGATTGCGTGCTTCGTACTCGAGGTAACATCTCAATTTATTCGTATCAACCGAACTACTTTGCTGGCCACTGAGCCACTTAAAATTAAGGGACATGCAGGAAGCATGTGCATGGAAAAATACTAATCGCCTCATGAATATACTGCGTGCTAGCTATCACGATTCTTTGTACAGCCATTTTTTTAAAAAACTAAGTGATATACATTGGCTTGCAGGGATTGGCTTAGAAGTTTCTTGTGTATTTTTGAAGGAATTATTTTTTGGTATAACTTTCGGTTCTCGCTGGAGCCCTGCTTACGTGATGATCGGGTCACGTGATCTGTGACCTGACAATTCCTTCAAGAATTAACAGACTTGGGTTGTGAAGAACCTTCTTATACAAGAAAGGTGAAACTGAAAAACGCCCAAAATTTAGAAAAAAATGAAGCAAATAGCAACTAATCCTTGATGTGGTGTGTATGCATGTGTATGTGTATTTGTAATAATAATAATAATAATAATAACAGTAATAATAATAATAATAATAATAACAATAATAATGTTTTAAAATAATACACCATTTTCCTAATGCAAATTTTTGCTAGATCCATTCCCTAAAAATTCTAAGTTTGAAATTACAAACAATAACATTAATCTAATAACATGAGAAATAAAGCTAAGAACTCTAAATTTAAAACTTAAATTAGTTAAAAACCAATAAAAATTGCACAGTTCTCATAAAGTTCAATAAAAAGGAAAAGAATAAAAAACGATTTAAAGTTATCTTGGCGGTTATGTTTTCAATTGCAATGCCTGCGTTGTTAACATCTACATTCCTTCTAACTGTTCTTGAACCTCTCACCTAACTTTGATGTTTTGAAAGAATTACCATAAAAATATAAATGCTGTATCTATTAAATATAAAAAAAATAAAAATTGGTTACACCGATTATCTGAATAATATATGTACAAGTTAAAAACAGTTACGTATGAATCGATAGCAGCCATTACACTATCCAGCAAAGCACTCATGCCGCTCCTGCGTTTAAGGGTTTTAAATCCTTGGAGAGTATGGATCTCTCCATGTTGGAAAGAACACCTTTTGGCCTAAATAACTTATCTGAATGCTTACCGTTCTTTACACAAGCAAAGCTGGGTAATGAAAAATCAGACTTGTTGTAAACTGATAAATTTGTTTCTAACCTTACATCACAACACCTATTGTTATCTTGCACCCGTCTGTTTGAAAAAGAAGGCCAAAATTTCTCTTGATCTAAGAACTGCTGATAACTGGGTTAATTTTTTCTCGGAAAACAGCTCTTTCTGGAGAGAAAAAGAAAATGAAGAAGGGAAAAATTAGGAAAAGGAAAAGGAGTAGAAACAAGAGAAAGAGTAGAAAAAGGAAGAAGAGGAGGAGAAGGATAAAAAGCAAGAGAAGCTGGAGGGAGGGTGGAAGGGGAAGGTGAAGGGGTAGGGGAAGAGGAAAGGGTAGGTGAAAGGCAAGAGAAGGAGGAGGAGGAGGAGAAAAAGAAGAAGAAGAAGGAGGAGGAGGAAGAGGAGGAGAGGGAGAAGAAGAAAAGAAGAAGAAGAAGAAGAAGTAGAAGAAGAAGAAGTAGAAGAAGAAGAAGAAGAAGAAGAAGAAGAAGAAGAAGAAGTAGAAGAAGAAGAAGAAGAAGTAGAAGAAGAAGGAGAAGGAGAAGGAGAAGGAGAAGGAGAAGGAGAAGGAGAAGGAGAAGGAGAAAAACCAAGAGAAGGAGGAGGAGAAGAGGAAGGAGAAAGAGAAAAGGAAGGAGAAGAAGAAGGAGGAGGAGGAAGAGGAGGAGGAGGAGGAGGAGAAGCAGAAGAAGAAGAAGAAGAAGAAGAAGAAGGAGGAGGAGGAGGAGGAGAAGGAAAAGGAGTAGGAGAAGGAGAAAGAGAAGGAGAAAGAGAAGGAGAAGGAGAAGGAGAAAGAGAAGGAGAAAGAGAAGGAGAAGGAGAAAGAGAAGGAAAGAAGGAGGATGAGGAGGGGGAGGGAAAGTAGAAGGAGAAGGAGAAGGAGAAGGAGAAGGAGAAGGAGAAGGAGAAAGAGAAAGAAAAGGAGGATGAGGAGGGGGAGGGAAAGGAGAAGGAGAAGGAGAAGGAGTAGGAGTAGGAGAAGGAGTAGGAGAAGGAGAAGGGGGAGGAGAAGGAGAAGGAGAAGGAGAAGGAGAAGGAGTAGGAGTAGGAGTAGGAGAAGGAGTAGGAGAAGGAGAAGGGGGAGGAGAAGGAGAAGGAGAAGGGGGAGGAGAAGGAGAAGGAGAAAGAGAAGGAGGATGAGGAGGGAGAGGGAAAGGAGAAGGAGAAGGAGGAGGAGAAGGAGTAGGAGAAAGAGAAGGAGAAGAAGGAGGATGAGGAGGGGGAGGGAAAGGAGAAGGAGAAGGAGGAGGAGAAGGAGAAGGAGTAGGAGAAATGAAAGGAGGAGAAGGGAAAGGAGAAGGAGAAGAGGAAGGAGAAGGAGAAAAATCAGGAGAATGAGGAGGAAACGGGGAAGAAGAAAGAGGAGGAGGAGGAGAAGTATCTATAGATGTTAAAAAGTATCAAATGACAATGGCGGCAATTAAATTCGTTACCTGTACAATGGCAATTTTAAAAATACTTTATAGATCTTGAGGTGGTTTCGGTGCTCCTCCTCCCCAAATTTTCTCCCCGCGTAAAACGTTTTCAAAAACATTGGTTCGATCAGATTTGGTTGGATGTTTGAAAACGAAACCAGTTGATAAAACCTAATCAAATGCAAAAGGATAGTGCTGAAATACACTGTTGGCGACAATATCGTGTTAAGTTATTACTTCGCTCGTGAACTTCGGTTAACCAAAAGGTATGGTGGCGAGACTGGGAAAGGCCTTTCGCGTAATTTCGACTGAGTTGAGTAATATACTGAGTAAACCTTAATTTGGAAAAGTTTCTCTTTCCCGGACTCCTCTATTTTTTAGAGCTCGGCAACTCATAATCTTTTAGTTGTTTCTTGTCGCGGCAGGAAAGCCAAAATTGTGTATTGTTCAACAAGAGCTGATATCAGATAGGATAAGCTTTGTTTAACTAGTCCCCCGCGCAGTATTGCCGGGCGAGAAGGCTGATTTCGAATACCGTATCCATCATCACAGCAAATGCAGTGAAGAGTAATCGTAAACTGTGCCAGCTCCACATCAAAAAACTGCTTCACGCTTGCGAAACAAGCATTAAAAACTCAAACAACAAAAGGAAAGGCAAACTAACACTGCCATGAATCGGTCAGTTCAGTAATCCATATCAGTTAATTGGCTATATTCCTTTGTCTTTTCTTTTGATGTTTCAAAACAATGACTTCTGTTCGTACTTTTTTTATCTCACAAGTGGAGTGAACCAGGTATCAACATTTCCTTGGACAAACACTATTTTTCTCCAGTTACAGTTTGATAATTCTCTGCCACAAGCCATAAGACAGTCAGTCTTGAGAAGTATCGACGATGACAACGCAAACGAAAGGCGGGCAAACAAGGCAACAAAACATTAAGGTCATTAAATGTACAAAACATAGTATAGCGGCACCAGCAGGATTTGCGCCAAGCTAGAAAGTGACAAGCTGATTTTGATATTCTGTGGCCAAGGTAAAGGTCTGAATAGAGATTGCAAGAGTATTCGTTTGGCCACAACTAAGTAAGGATCCCGATATTTTTGCTTTCTCACACCATCGCGCAAGATAAATAGCAAACTGAACGAGTGAACAGAAACGAAAACGAAAAAAGAGGGATGAAAGGTTTCATTTTCAGCAGTCTTTCTCCCCTCGTTGCTAAGGTGCGTTCACTTTAGGGCTGCTTTAAAACTGAATAGCACCCAGAATTTGCAACTTAAGCGGTCGTGAGGGAGCTAATCTTATTGGCCTTGGGTACACTCAGGCAGAATAAATTCTTTTTCCAGAATGAGAATGTTCGGAACTTCCTAAACGGACACGTATACCCTCTTTAATATCTTTAACTATATTATAATATAATATAACGTAACATATATTTAAACTATATATTATGTACTCTGAGTATCGCGTTAGTTCTGCTTACCTCTTGCGGAGGTGAAGTAAGTCCGAGTTCACCAGTTTAGGAGCACTCTGGGAAGCGCGTTTGCTCTTTAAGGTTCTAGCTTGTTACACACAATGAATGCAAAGTCAGGATTAATGATAACAACATTCGTCAATTGCCACTCGCCACTCCGGTCACGCAAGCTGTATGAATGACGTGTTATTTCGCTGGGGTTTTCCATCTATTCTCACTGCGCTTCTATTCAAAGTCAGCTAGGATTAGTGACAATTGCCACACGCCACTCCGGTCACGCAACCTGCATGAATGACGTACAAGACGAAAATATTTATTTCGCGTGGGTTTTCTGTATATTCTTAGACTGCGAGCAGTCTCTTTCTGTTCCTCAAAGTTAATCGAGGAGACACAAAAATTGAACGGCGAAGCAGCGATCCGAGCGAGTCGGTGAGAGACTGCTAGCAAGGAAAATAGAAAGAGACTGCTCGTAGTCTAATTATATTCTCACTCCGCTCCTATTTCTGATTCACATGTCTAGTTAATTTTTGGAGTAGGCCATGAAAAACGCACCCTTAATTGCACCTGACTCGCCAACGCTAAGGCGATATTCTTAATTGCACTGTTCTCACTTTACATCTACCCTGTCTTGTTATACTCCTTTAGATGATGGATGACACTAGACTGTCAAGAAAAACAGAACACTTGAATAGTACTTTACTACTTGTGTTTCTTCGTAATGCCAATAAAACTTAGACCGCTTACCAATGTAGCAATGTTTTGAGCGGCTGTTGCGGCTATTGAGGTTTTTACCTCGCTGGTCAGCCGGTCTACAATTTTTTTCAGTAACACCTCTTCAAAACGGGTAAGTTTTGAAAAGCACACCAGCACAGAACTGACTACCAGCAGTGGCTTTGTGTGAAGGCTTGACAACGTTAAATGGAAAGATACGTAACTATTGCTACTTTTTATACACACCACGGCACGTTACGTCCACCAAGAGCCGATAAATTAAAACTAAATTTCTTCACAAAATACTTTAAAAGCAACAACTTGAAAAAGAACTCTGTTAAATTAAAAGCCGAACCTTTCCGGACATAAACCGGCTTGCTTTCAAGTTTTCTCAGCAAAGATGTCTTTGCACTTTAACGTTAGCCTGCGTGCAGACGCCAGTCCCCGCGCGGTCATTTCAATTGCTGTTACTAGGAAAATTAAACGGCTATCGTAGACTATTTAACGTGGGCCATAATGACAAACACAAAAAATTAATATCTACTTCTATACACGCTAAAATACTTTTAAGGTAACAATTCATCTACGCTGAGAAAACCCAGAGTTTTATAGATATATTTTGTCTGGACATGTCTGACCAAGGAACAAGGAGATTTGGCCGGGCCTATATTTGCAACCTTGGGCAGGTCGGTTGAACTCGCTGAGTGTAATGTGGGCTGGGTAACAAAAACAAGTCACGCGTCTCAAATTCTCGTCAGCCATTTTCATAAAATGGTGCGGGTTTTTTCATCAACTGAACAACTCTAGTCTTTCGTCACTATGTTTTGATCATAGAAAGTAATAACAATAATAATAATAACATAAATAATAATAGTAATAATAACAATAATAATAATAATAATAGTAATAACAATGATAATAACAATGATAACCTCTTGGACACAATTTAGTCGCCACTGGACACATGGGGACACTTCTGTACACCTTACTTCACAACTTTCAACTCGCAGCTCTCTGATGCAGCTCGCAACTCGCATTTCGCAAGTAAGATGGACTCCAAATTTCTCTTAAGATTTGGTTTTAGAGGAAGTTTTACAGTCGAGTTTAACGCCTTCTATGAAATTCGACTGCAACACGGCATCAGGAAGTCTTATCCAAATTATCAATCTTTTTAGTTTCCCTCATCACGGTTGCCAAGGAAACCAATGAGACACCGCGTGACTACGCTTAATTGAATTACAAAGGAAGCTGATCATATGTGCCGAATGTCATGTCAATTGGATGAATTGTGACGAAAGTAGAGGGGGTCCTATTGGCCCCTCTCCCCCCCCTCCCCCAGTTTAGAAGACACCTATATACAATAAACGTTTGAGTTTTTTTATTTTTTTTATTTGGATAGGGTCACATTCGGAGGAAAATATATATCCGGTGTGCCGTTTACGAAAATGGTGGGTTGTCCAATACACCTGAATCGAGTCGATTCGTCTAAGGTGGTTGACGATCCGTCTCACCATATGTCGATCCGTGGTGTACACATCACGGATCGACTCAGAAATAGACGGTTCGTCAAAAGGGTAGTCGATCCGTGACGGTTCGGTTAAAACTGAGGTTTGGACTCAGATTACTCAAACGAAATATCTGAAAATTATTAGTTAAGGACTTCTGATGTTTTCTCTCATTTTTATACGTGATTACGCTCTTTTTTAAAAGAACATCTTTTGCTTATCGAGATTGAGATTTGTCCAAAATTTAAGAACATGCTAAGAACAAAGCTGAGGCTGAGGAGAAGAACTTTTTATAGGATGCATTACAAATTTATGAATCAATTCTTCACTATTTTTTGTTTCTTTACGGCAAACCAACTGGCTAGATGTACGTGTTACAGCAAATTTTTATTGCATGTAAAACACTGTAAACAATTAACAAAAGGAAACTCCATCCCTGCAGGGAATAAAACTTTCGATAAACAGCGTCAGGCGTATGTATTTGGTACACGTGCTTATTTCCGCTTCCAGCTAGTTTGTCAGTAGTGGATGTTTCATCGCACTACGTGTACTGACTGATCAATATTTAAGAACATTTTAAGAACACTTAAGGCTTCCCAAGTATTTTTATTTTTAAAATATTTTCATTATATTTAATATTTTTAAAAGAAGACTCACCCTCAGCTTCAAAATTAGACGTTCTTGTAAAAAGGAGTGCATGTTAATTACAATTATCAAGGTTACACTCTTTTTTTTGTTAAGAACTTTGAGGCTGAGTTCGCCCAAAAAATAAGAACAAACTAAGGCTGAATCATGAATAAATTTATGCAAACTGCAGTGGTCCTACATCCATGGCATTCAAAAATAATTTGTCGCAAAAGGCACTTCACATTTCTTATGAAACATTGCACGAAAGCACCTTACCGAATTTTAGACGAGTTTAACACTCTACTTAAAACATAGCCGTTTAAGAACAAAATAAGAACATTTTGAGGCTGAAATTGCCGAAAAAATAAGAATGCTGCTCAAGTCGACCCGAGCAAAATTTTAGTGGTTCTTAAGTAACAAAAAGAAGAGTGTTATCAATTCATAAATTACGGTAAACAATTTCTCTAGACCGAGTCGTCTTTCGGAAATCAACGAAACACCCACAATTCTTTTGTTCTTCAGGTTGAAGTATATTTCTATGATTGTTTTAACCACAAACACGTGACCGGCAGTTCTGTGATCTTTTCTTAGAATCCAATTTGATTTGTTCTCCTCTAGAAAAGCGGTGAGACGTGAGTTTATCTCTAACGTGAAAAATTCCCAAAACAGCTGTTAAGCGGGATAGCGATAGTTGTTAGGATCTTCTGTTTTGACAGATTTGAATATAGGGGTAATAAAGGTTTTCCACTGGACAAATTTTTTTCGCGCGAAGCGAATTTTTTCACCGCAAAAAAAGTTTGAGCAACCGCGTTTGTATTTTCCACTACATCAGCGATTATCTCGATCAATCTTTGTTTGATAGATGATTTGGCGCAAAATTCAAGTCCCTCGCGACTTCCAAATCACCACGTGATGGATTTCAGAATTCTTATTGGTTTGCTCCTTTTTTCGAGGCGAAAAAAGTAGAAACTGTTCGGAGTCACTCCAGCGAAAACTGTGGCGCTGCTGGAATTAAACTGCGCATGCCTGTACTCGAAATCGCCTCGCGCGATAAAAACCGGCTTAAAACCATCGTTCCAGCTTTGCGGAAAACAGCCTAATTGAGCTCTGGACACTATCGAAAACAGTCTCACAAAGAACCGTGAATGAAATTGGGCCCCTGAGAAATCTTGGTTGACATATTTCTCGTCTTTTTGTAGTCCACGCACTATAAATATTAACGTTATCCATGTGGTGGAAAAGAAATCGAAAAAAAATTCTCTTTATGAAAGTCTCCAGACTTGCTAGTAAACGACCATCGATGTCAATATATAATAGCAGCCTGTCACACTCTTCGCACCTATAATTAATTTATGAAAATTGTTATGTTTATTAATAACCATTAATTTATGCTGCATATTATTTTTGACTTGGAAACCGAACAGCGCGAACGGAAGAAGAAGTCTATCAGTGCTCGGTTGTCCCAGAAAATGGACAATTACAAGGTATGCTTGTGGTTTGCTTCGAGTCAGTTTGCTTCTTCAGTTTGAGTGAAGTCACTTTCTCTTGCAGCTTCATCAGAGACTTGGAAAAGGTGCTCAGGGTTCTGTTTATCTTGTCGAGAACAAGGCCGATCGCAAGAAATGGGTTTTGAAGAAGGTTAGAGCTCAGACCATAATAACAGCATTTATTATGATATAATGGGTCAATATTTCTTGAATCCTTCCAATTACAAGTTTCTTATGGTTTTTGCGAAGCTGTGCGGTCAATATTTAATTTCTTTCTCGTTCCTTTACGTTAACATTTAAGTCCAACTGTTTTCGGTTCTCCGTGACAGATGTGGTTTGCATCCTGTGTTAGCAACTGTTGATCATTTGAATAGTTTACTGTCACACGTTCACATGTTTCTTCTTTCTCTTGTCAGACTTTGCGAATATTAGCAGGTTAGTCTCTTAAACAGGGTAGTAAAGAGGTGAAAACTGATGCTTTCTGATGGCAATCTTGATCTTTTCAACTCGCGTTTGTTTGCTTTAATCCCACAGTGCTGGGAATGTGGAAATATTAACTCTCTCTCTCTCTCTCTCTCTCTCTTGAGAGGTGTAAACAAAAGCGGGAGAGAATTTTAACTTTGTAGTGACTCTTTGGAAGAATGCTTAAGTTTTCTTTCAATTGATTCTATTGATTCCTACTGTGAGGCTATTCTCTTTGATCGTGCTGGATCAATATTACATGAAATGGACAATCAGTCACCTTACAATAAAAGGATTTTTATTAAAACTCAGATCGGAACCCAGATTTCATGTAGATTGATCATTTTAAAAGCAGTTTTATCCATTGGTTTTCCCCCAAGGGACAAACACTGTTGTTCTTCATTACGGTCTTCTAAATTAAAATAAGGTTTAATAATAAGTTTACGAGGGAAAATGACGTTGGAAAATTCTGAGTCAAATGTTTTTCTTAGGTCCCGTGGTATTTGACAAATGTCCTTGAGACAAACAGTCTGCATGCAAACCTGACAGTCAATGAAACTTTGCACAAGAAGTGCTGAAATGTCATTAAATCCGTACCTATATATATGAATTATTTTTCGTAAATCAACTTCGGCGTAAGACAGCACAGACAAACTGTGAAGTCTGAAAGGTGTAATTATTTTTCATTTAAAACTGATTTCATTTGCAAATAAGTTATTTCGATCATCAAAGCTGCAATGTCATAATTGCAGCTTTGGGAATTGTTAAAAAAAGGAAAAGGCACAGAAAGAGTGGGACTATAAAAAGAAAGATTTGATGTCTTAAGGATTTTGCATTTTACTTGGGGTTGTAAATACAGAACTTTGGGGTAGACTTTCAGAGCAGCTTTTACAAGCTTAAAGGTCCAGCTGGCTGACTCTCTGGGCTGGCTCAGTTTCTCCCTATGTTTAAAAATGAATTGAGCCAGTTCATTGCTGGCTGAGCTGAACCATTGCAAAACTGATATTACATGTAGCAAACCAGGCCAATCCAGTGAACACAGTTTTGGCGCTGTTAACAGCTGGGATCCAACCCACTAAGTTACCGGGGGTAATTATTATCATGTATTTAAGGTGTTAATAGTGTTTTTCTTAAGGCTTGGGAAACTGACTACACTAAGTGGGAAAGCAGGTACACCTGGGTTGGAAGTCATCAAGCGCTGAAGATGCAAGCATCGAGAGCAGTCTTGGGGCATTCCCCAGAACATAATTTTTGAAATTTAGAGTCCTGAAAAATGATGCAGTTTTGTGTATCTGGTGACTTTAAAACACTTGCCAGACGCCATTACTGGGGAAAGGTGGTACAGCCACGGGGGAACATCGGTACAATGTTCCGGTGTACCGGCCTTAAGAAAAACACTGGTTATTATTGATGTGTTTATAAGACATGCCAAGATTCTGGATCGTAGTCCTGATTATATCTAGACAAACTGTTTGCCTGTTGGCACCCCTCCAACTTCATTCAGTACTGATCTTCATGTACATGTAAGTTAGGGGATATTCTGTTTATGAGAAAAATTCTCAGAATTTTAATCATTTTGAGTTTAGCACTGCATATTCAAAGCCCTAAGCTTCTGTGTTAAGTTTGTGTTGATTAACAAGTAACTGCTAGCCAAAATGACTGTAAATTGTTTAATTTATAAGTTCTGGGCTTGAACTATAAATTAACTTAATTTCAAATTCTATATGAATTCACACATCAGACATCTATAGATTAGGTTCACATATAGCAAAGGACTCATTCTCGTGTCCTCAGTGGCATATGTCCGTAGCAGGAAAACTCTCAATGAGTTTAATGAATGCGCTATATTTTGGCAGGATTTAATATACAGCAATTTTAATATCTAACAGAAAATCATCCCAAATTTAGATATTATATTCAGTTTTAAAATACATTCATTTGTAGAACATGCTCCTGTTGTCACCACAAACTGCATTTGTAATAGTTGTGTTAATTTTCCTCATTTTAAAATTTTAACTCCTTTTCTCATTAATTTCCTATATTTGAAGCTGTTTCCTCTTCAGTCTGCATTAAATTAAATTAAGTCCTGCTAATTTCAAACACCTTAGTTAACACAAGAATTAATTTCCAATAATAAGGTAAATTACTAATAATTATTAATTATATTAATAATAATTTATAATTGTTTAATTATTAATACACATAGTATTTCCCTAAAAGGTTGAGTGCAATGATGAGAGTGAAGCAAACAAAGCCTTCAAAGAGGTAATTTTAATTTATTCCCGTATATCGTGTATTTTATGTTTATTAGTAGAGCATGCAGTGACCTTGTCCAAATTGTTTTATTAATATTCAAATTACTTTAAAATAAATTGAACAAGTTTACCTTGTCCAAGGGTGGAGATTTGGAAAAAACACTCCTGCCACAAAATCTCAAATCTCCCACATCTGCCGGCCATTTCCACTCCCCTCCATTATTCATTATATTGACAAATGTAACTTTTAAAGGTATGCAGTTGATTTGCTTCTTGTCAATCAAATAAGTGGTCACTACCAGGTAATATACAGTCTGTATAATGTGATAATAAAAATAATAATAATTTCATTCATTCATGTTATAAATTTTGCTACATTTAGTACTGATTCAGTTTTTTGTTTGCTTTTAAAAATTTTGGTTTCTAACATTTTGTGTAATATGTGTTTGAACCTTGCATATTTTATTAGATTTGTTATAGTGTTTCTAAATGTCAAACTAGTCTGACCTTCATGAGCTATTCAGTTGGTAATTTATCCAGAGCAAGTAAAACTGAATATTAAAGCAGCAATGCCGAAATCTGATTAATCAGCTGAAGACCCCAAGCAAGTTGCCAAGCAAAGCCCTAGTTCCTAACTCCTGCCCTAGTCCCCAACTTGCACCCTCTCAGTCAATTCTTACAGAAAGTACCAAGTAACTGAGTTGCCTGCATAAGAGTCAAAGATCAAAGTGTGCCAGGTTGGCACATTTGTAAGATCTCTGACTACCAACCATAAGTCCTGGATTCCATCCTTGCTGGTTGAGGGTTGAACTTAAGGAGACCTTCCTTTGCCCCACCACCCGTGGACAGGGATGTTAAGCCATTGGTCTGACTAGTCTCGACATTCTATCGGGGGACTTAAAAGAACCCACACAAGATTTCATTAATAAGAGAAGGCTATTGCCAGTGTTGTGGCCCGTAATCTTATCTCATGTTATTATTAGCCATAATTTTTTAGGAAACTAGCCTCGTAAAGGACCCAGAATCCTATTGCTATGCTTCAAGTCAGCAAAACACCACCACAGATGTTATAAATTAAATTAAAATTAAACAAGATTTTTTAGGGTTGGTACTGTAGGTCTCTGCCCAACTAGTGTCAGTACTGATTATTTTTCCTTAACTTTTAGGCCATGGCATTGCAAGAACTCCAACATCCACATATATGTGGATATAGAGAGTTCTTTGTCACGTGGGACAAGGAGGTACATGTAATACTTTATTACCAGTAATCATGTGACTAATGAATTGTATTCCCAGTGATAAACAGCAACTGTGTAACAGCAACTGAGTAGAGTAGATGATGTATTCGTTTTTGCATTACAGTCCTTTAGGTTCTATGTAGTCTCCTTCGCAGCCGTTCTGTTTGTTATTCTTACTTTCAGTCCCATTCGCAAAAGTAAAAACAACAAACAGAATGGTTGTGAAGGAGACTAGATTCTATGAGTTTAGAATCTTGATTTGAGTTCCTTTTTTGTTTTTATCATTATTAATATATTTTTGCAATAAACATACTAAAAAATTATAAAAAGTATATATTTATATATAATTATATATTATATTGTCGTACTGTTTAATATAGTCTACAAATTAAAGTATTATGTAACATATGATAAATACCATTAATAAAATATTTGTATAAAATTTATATATTAAATAGCTTTGTATTTTAATTAATAATATATAATATACTTGTAAGTAAGCAGCCACATAGATCGAAATCTGCAAAATGCATCCTGAGAACCATAAATTATTATTATAATTGTAACCCCATTTCTAATCTGGCAGTTACTTATTGAACATTATCATACATAACGCTAAGAAAGAGAACAATCTAGGGAGTTGGGGAAATTAGAAGTCAGAATAGTTTTTAGGATGGATTTCAGTACCACTTTCATTTTCCATTAGTTTTGTACTGGTGTAAAAACCTATTCTAATATTTTTTTTTCTTAGAAAGTCACATTTTGTAGGACAAGTTTACTGTACTAAAACAGTATTTAATAAAATAGTGATACAGAAATAATTGGGATGTCATGTCAGACTTTTTCACTTTTGTGTTAATGGCAAAAGTATAGGACTGGTTGTTTTTCATTGCCATAGAAACAGGTGGTCACTATTAAAATAAATATAGGTCTCTGAATCATTTTTATTATTGTTTACTAGATATTGTATACCTGTAATGTATATGGTCAATGAAAGTTTCCTTTTTTGTTCATTATAGGAATCTGCTATGTTTGTATGCATTGTAATGGACTATTATGAACTTGGTGAGCTCAGAAGTTTTTTTGGATTTATACATCAACCGATTATATGTAGTATTCAATATATTTGTTTCATACTTTCATCTACATGTAACTCACAGAAATAACTTAAAGTAAACAGTCAGAATATTTAACTATAACTGAACATTAAATATAATTATGTGATAATTGTACTCAGAATATTACTCTACATCTGGATAAGGCCGATTATCCAACTAGATTTTGATATTACTGTACACTTTTGTGTGCACTTTTCAATTTTTTTCATTTTTAACCTTTTTGCTGTCTGTGATGAAATACAAAATTCTTAACAGGAAGTTTACATGGAGATATAGTGTATTAACGAATGATAAGAATTTACATTATTTGGCACTTCTGGGAGTCAGAACAAATTGAGCTTGCCTGGTGTATATACATTCTTGGTCTAAATGTTTAGTACAAAACAGATAGACACGGAGATTTTTGGGGGTGGAGCCTGGGGAACCATGTCTCCCCCCATTTTGTCTGCATTCTTGTAATATCTGTGCAAGACAAAACACTATAATGTACATCTTTGGACTTTAGGACATAAGAACTCTTTTCTAGGGGGGGGGGGGGGGGGGGGGGGGGGGGGGGGGGGGGGGGGGGGGGGGGGGGGGGGGGGGGGGGGGGGGGGGG
>JAOBYE010131445.1:0-15321 GCA_025403585.1 Parazoanthus swiftii | reverse complement strand
TTATAAAACAACTTCGAAATGGTACAAAAAATGTCAACAGCTCCAAAAGTTAGCCGTGGTGTTGATTTGAAAATGGACCGAGCTGAATAGATTACTCGAGAAATTCGGCTGAGCCGAGGTAAAGAACAGGAGCGAAGACGATTATGAGCTTCATCAAGAAAAAACGATCCTCGGATGAAAATACTCCTATCCAGGGAAATCCATGGTCAACAATTACAAGCGCCCCACCGCCCTTCAAATCCATCTCCGTTTCTCCAATCGCTATCAGTGCGAATGCCACTCCACGAGATTCCGATGGCCAGTTCATGCACATTTACTCTGAATAAAAATTCCATGACTGCATCACTCAGTCCGAAAACGGTGAGAACCGAAAACCAGAAACTGTTGAACACTTTCAACGACCGTAAAAGTTTCCTTCAATTTCTGCAGGCTCGTTAAAACTTTGATACTTTTTGAAAAACACACTCGTGCAAACTATTTCCAAATTGTACTCGAAGTCGTATGATTACCTCTACAAAAACATGAAGAAAGCTTAAACTTGCTTGTTGGACTGAGTACAGGACGGTGTTTGACGACAAAGAGTGCTTCGTTGATACGTCGTAAAAACCAGGACTAAACGGAGGCAACGGTTTGTCAGGATAAAGAGTGATTATGAAGAAAAGACAGATGTCGGCCTGCTTCAAAGTGTTGGGAGTTGTCTTCGTGTGTATTTATGCAGAGTTGTAGTTTGCAATGATTTTTTCGCCAATATGACTTCTCTTAAACACCTTTCAGAACTTTTAACATCCTATCTTACAAGAAAGCTTTATCCCCCACACACGCTTGCCGTAAAATTGGGTTTACCTCGGAGTAAGAACCTCGCGTCGGACGTCATAGGGTTCCCTGCCTTTTGTAGAGATGCACAAATGATGTCACAGTGTGAGTAATGAAGCCTTGTTCTGTTGCAGAGGTGCATACTTACACTCAAACTCTACAAAATATTCTTCAATTATGGAAGGTGAATTGACATCATTAACTTGCTCGACGTCTGGTTAACGTCGGGTATATTGACCTGAACTGCTTAATCTAACTCCATAACTAAAGCATATTTCCAAGTCTATGAGTAGAAGAGTGCAGCGTGTCAACATTGTGGAGGCGAATACTGGTGAAGCCGGTCTGACGTTATCGAACTGGGTGACGTCAGTCCTGGGTTCTTACAACGAGGCAGAGCCGCAAAATCAACATCAAATTCCCTTTATGCAAACGTAATCACCAAATCTCTCCTTCTGTCGTGGTGGTCACTGCGAATTCTTCAATAGCTTCCAAACAATGAAAATAATGTCCGTATTCAAGAACAGTGACAAACAATAACACATGCAACTGCGCCTTGCCGGAATGTTTTGGCGAAATTTCCCACAACTTACAACTGACTCAGCATTAGTGAACATGGAGACACCTTCAAACATCCTGAACCGGCCCGAAATCCATTTTCTCATCCTTATCACTCTTTCTCCTGACACGCCATTATCACTGTTTAGTCCTGTTTTTAAAACGTATCGCCGAACGCCGTCCTGTCTTCAATAAATACGTTCAATTGTTTTATTTGTCTGTTAACCTTATGGGAGTTACATAAGAAACGAAATTTGCAGCGCATAAAGCTAAAATAAAATCCTTTCCCGCGCCAAGTGGCTCACAAGACCGGCGCTTATCGTCTGGTTTCCGTAGTGTTAAGCGGATGAGAGTCTGTGACTCCCCCTGAAAGGACGCTTATCCACTGCAGGTTAGCCCCAGCTCTCATTTATACAGCTGAATCAATTAGAGCAAGACGAGTAAAGTGCCTTGCTCAAGGCGGATACAACACAGTTGTCAGGCCGAAGTTCGAGGTTACGAGTCAGACACGCTAACCACTCGACCACTGTGCATAAAGCCTTATTATTAAGTTTTATAAACTTAAAGTTTTTATTAAGATTTATTGCATTTTATACGCAATTTTAACCTTGTCGAAAAATGTAAAAAAACGATAAAATATATTCCTAGGTTCACTCTTCGTTTGAAAAGGACTCCATTATCGCTGGCGTCAAGTTTAAGCTTCTCCAATCCAATAACCAAGGCTCCCTGCGGGCAAACACAGTTCAGAAAGCCATCGAGGTAATGTGCCGTTGTTGTAAATAGAAGGTGTATGTATGGTTAGGCTTGTTCACGCCTTACCACTCAGGACAAAAACGCGTTTTTGTGTCACAACTCGGCCTTTAGTTAAACTGTAGTTTTGAAATCAAGAATGTCGGTTTGTAATTAATGTTTTGCATGTGTCTAAACATAATACACACAACCACAGTTCTTAAATGAATAAAGATTAAGTTGGAATATAAACTCGTCATCAAACTGTCTACTAAGCAAATACCAAACAGAGTTAGACTTCCTTGGTAAATCGTGAAAGTTGTGTACCTGAACCTTGGGGGATGGGAAGGGCAGGGGTGCTTAACAACATTTTGGGTGGGGTGTGCCGCCAAAGCTTTCTAATCCTGACTCTATTTCACACTCGGAGTCGAAAAATCAGTTTTCTATCCCAAACAAAACTGCAGAATTCGACCAAACAAATACGTATAATTATAAACAGACCAATAAATCACCGCGGTTGCAATAAGCCCGTATACTTTACTTGTCATTTATTCCGAAATCTGCGAAGTGACGATCCACGACAAAAGTCTCGGATCAAGTTACGAACATTTTTTATGGCCCACAGATTCTGTGCGAAGACCTTACCTTTTCCCAGACTCCTCAAGCCAAATGTAGACCTTTTTCTAGACCAAATTGATCCGCAAAACATACTCTCTAAAAGCACCACATACCCGTACAGTCAATTGCAATGAGTAACGCCCTCCCCGGGACCTGCACCCTATCTGGCTGGGAGTTTTTCTGACGTCAGAAACCCGCCATCTTGGATTTCATGGCGGCCATCTTGGCTATTTTGCTGACGTAAAAACAGTCAAAAATTACTCAAAAACGTGTTAAGAATTGCTAAAATTTAACCCTATCTTACAAGGGCTTTTGGACGCTTCTTAGTCACGGGGGTAGGAGGGAGGGGAGTACAAATTGCCCGCGGACCTTAGCTAGAAAACTATTGGCATTATATAGCTATGAGCGTTTAAGAGTATTGAACAATTTAGTACACAATGGGGGAGGTTGAGGAGGTCTCTGTAATTGCCCTGCCTTTGCTTGTTTGTGGGCTATATAAGGCTTTAAACACTTTTAAGCAGTAACTACGAATAAGGATGTCCCATTCATGCACCATACTAAACAAAACAAAGTCCATGTTTTCAATAAGTGTAATTTGATCTTCGTTTTGTCTTTCTAGGAAGACAAGGCTGCTGGACTTTACCCATTCTTTGTAAGCACAACCATGTTGTCCAACTTGTATTTGTAACAGAACGGATTAACTTTTCTTCTAAATATCCAACGCGCTCAGTTCTGTGAAGTCTTCAAGCTTCTCAGTTGACAGGTTCACTCTTAAAGTGACACTACAAAGTCTGGGAACTTTATATAATTACAATAATGTGCATAATTTGTTTCATTGTTTAAACCAAATCAATAAACAACCAAGCGGTCAATCAATCATCAATAATCAATCAATCACGGCAACAAATAAAATAATAAAACAGTCAATCAATCAGTTAGTCGACCAAACAACAATTCCAGCAATTAACAAGTCAATCAACCAGTTACTCAATCAGTAATCAATCAATCAAAAATCAATCATCCATTCATTCTACCAATAAACCAATCAGCCAATCGGTAGCCAACCAACAAACCAACAGATCAAATGGTTCATCAATCAATCAAGCAACCGAAACACAAGTGATTTATTAACAGACTGCAAATTCTGAAGACAAATAACGTACCAAATAACGATTCGCAAGTTTTCAGACAACTAATTACTGTAGTTTGTGGTTTTGCCGCTCCATTCACTAGAAAGTTCGGCCTTGTTTGATTGAGGGCAGATACAAACAAACCTTAATATAATATATCGTTTATTAATCTCACTTGCAGTTAAAACTGAATTACAGAGACTTTACAGATAATTTTAAAACTTCATGATTCTCAATGACAATTCAACAGTGATAATTTTAAAACCACATATTTCTTAGAAGGCCGAAAAAAGCTTGCACAATAGCAACCAAAGCTGGCAAGTTTTTATTTTCATTCTCGTTTTGCCTTTGATCACACCTCTCCTTGAAAGATCTACTCATATATAAAATTGTTTCAAAACCAACCTTGTTTTCTAGCTATGCGCCACTCTGGGAACAACGCCATCGTGTGCGTTTGATGACTTGACGGGGATAGGACCCATCTGTGAGTAGTGACTGTTGCAGCTCGTCTGGTGCATGTTAGATGTATGTTAGGCACTTGATTAGAATTAGAAGTATTTCAAATGGTTCGATGTTTATTCAAGCCTGCCGTAAGCTAGACAAAACAAATCTAAAAGATAGCAATATACATTTCTGAAAGGTACGTTTTCAGCTCTGCGGTTTTCAAACTCGAACAGAATCATAAATGAATGGCTATGGTTGCTGGTTAATTTATTGAAAAGTAAACTCAAATTCTGCTGAGATAATCATGATAAATGCATTTGCCCAAAACAACGCTCTTGGAAGTAAGCTAGTTGTCTGTCACTCTGTCTGTCTGTCCACCTGCCTGTTTGTCTATCTGTTTGTTTGTTTGTCTGTTTGTCTGTTTGTCTGTTTGTTAGCTATTTAGTCAGTCACTTAGTCAGTCAATGAGACACTCATTCATTAGTTCTTTCGTTCGTTCATTCGCTCATCGATCGATCGATCGATCCATTCATTCATTCTTTTATCTTTTTCCTAAGTCAATCATCCAGTCATCCACTCATTCGATCAGTCAAAAATATTTCTGATGGTTTTATAAACTTTGTTGTTATATTTAATTTCAGTTATCAATAACTTTGGTTCATGATTATATAATTCCATGAGTGTAAATAGCGATAATGTTGCTGCTGCTGTTATTGTTACACATGAAATACACTCAAACTAGGAAGCGTATCATAACTGTCAACGACCCGATGTTTCTCTCCCCTAAAGGTGACCGTACCGGAGTATGGCTTCATATCGATGCTGCATACGCTGGACCAACATTCATCTGCCCCGAGTTCCGACCACTGTTGAATGGAGTCGAGGTAACTGCCAAGTATGGCATTGATAAAAGGGTTGGGAATGATAATCACGACCGATCATTTAGTTTTCAAAGATTATGCAAATCCACGGCATAAATGCTGTGATGGATGAAGAATCATATTGGAGTAATTAGCAACATCATGCATTTGTCCTTTAATCCCTAACGATTCTCTTTTCTTCAACAGTTTGCAGATTCCTTCAACTGCAACGCTGCTAAGTTCTTTCTAACGAATATGGATTGCTCTTGCTTATGGTAAGGTGATACGGCGCCGCGCAAGCGCACTAAGATTCTATGGGGTTATATACGTGTTGTGCTGCGATCGTGTTATTGTTTTCTTCCAATTGGTGTCGGAGTTTGTGTCACTTGTGATAGTGTTGTCTTTCTGTCTGTGTCGTGTTTTTGTTACTTTATGTGCATGGGTGTCTGCGTGTGTTGCTGTGAGTGTGTGTGTATCTGTTTGTCTGTCTGTCTGTGTCGTGTTTTTGTTACTTTATGTGGGTGCCTGCGTGTGTTGCTGGGATTGTGTTTCTGTCTGTCTGTCTGTCTGTCTGTCTGTCCGTCCGTCCGTCCGTCTGTATGTATGTATGTATGTATGTATGTATGTATGTATGTATGTATGTATGTATGTACGTACGTATGTATGTGTGTGTGTGTGTATATATGTTTGATGTATGTATGAATGATTGAGCCTTTGTCAGTTTCTGTGTTGACTGGTTTCGAGTTTCATAAGATGTTGTGTTCGAGCAAGATTATAAGGACATCTCATAAAAAAACAAGAAAATTCTCGATTTAAGAATCTTTTTAAGACATTCAGCGTATTTTGTACATTTCGATTACTGCTTGATTGAGAGATGTTGATTGAAGGAATCGAATATAGTTTACGTCACATTTTCCTATTCGAAATAAGATCAATCGAACGCAACCAAGGTAAACTGCAAGTAAATGAAAATGATTAAGTCTGTTTTTTTATTTTATCTTGAAAATGATAATTAATTTTTTCAAAAGTTCCTCGACTGAAGGCATTCAATGCTCAACAGGGTAAAGGACCACGAGGCAATTAGCCGAGGGTTTGGAATTCAAGAGAGGACGTACTATTCCAAGGACGAAACAGGTAGGGTATCAACATTTAGCGTTAAAAGTGCGATATGTATTTAATAGTATAACTGGGTTCGGCCCGACCCCAGTTTAGAGGCCCACCCAAACCCCCTTACCTCAAAAGAGCTGGGCTTATATCAGTGGGGTTTTAGGGTATTATTCTATTTTCGATTTATTCCAAAACGCTCGGTTTCTTCCTGAAAAGAAAACAAAGCGGGTTGGTTATCAAGTTTCTAGCTTTTGTTAGGAAAAACCAAGATATCTCCAAAATAAGACAGCAAGTTCAACTCTTTTGGTAGTGAAAACATCTAGGGTCGGCGTAAAAAAGTACCGCTGGCTTTCTTTCTTATTTAGTTTTGGCAAAATAAATATGTTCCATGAGAGCACTTAAACCCAAACAAAATGCTGCCGAACCTGAAAATTTTCACTGCTCGCTCAAACTGTCAGCAAGTTTCGTGTGAATACGAAACAGCTTATCATTTCACACGGCTTACAGCCTGCGAAAATTAGTGGTATAAAAACGAAAAACCCTTTGCAGATTAGTGGGGATGTCATTAGGTCACGTGAATAAAAAAGAATTAAGAGAACTGTTAAGGAATATCGGGGGAGAGGAAGAAAGGGGGGGCTTAATAAAAAAAAGCCGTTCTTCCTGCTTAAGTTTGGCTTTTAAGCTAAAAGTCCTAATCACCCAGTTTAATTTTTGTTACGTTCCGTCCCTATGTCCGGTTTTCTTTGTCTCAGTGGCAATTATAAGTGTCATCTACTCAAACCTAAATCCGAAAATAAGGCAAATCCCAAATCCCTTTTTACCCCTTCAAGGTCATGTATCTTTTGACAAAAACCGCGATTGAGAATTCAGCTTCTGAATCTTGCAAAACTCATAAATAAATATATGGATTTTTGTCTGAGCAACTTGCCAGGAAACCATAACCCATCCGATATTTCGTTTTTTTCGATTGTAATGTACAACAAGGCGTGGTAGCTGTGACTTTGTATCTTCAATTCTTACGTGCAAATTATGCAAGCAAGTGATGGAGATATCATATTTTTTTGCAATTCCAGTTGACCTCTGTTATGTTTTGCGATCAGTGGTATATTTATCAATAGCCAATTTCCGAATTACGCTCCACTGATCACAAGCAAAATCTTGAAGTCGAGGCTAGGTGCTCAAAAAAATTCAACAAATGCATGAAAAGTGAGCACCTAGCCTCGACTCAAGGTTTTGTTTATGAGCAGTGGAGCGTAATTCGGAAATGGGCTATTGATTTGTCTTTCTTTTAACATAATCATTTGTTTTCCCCACAGGAGTTGTAACCGACTTCAAGGTATGATCCTCGTATGGTGGGTTGTTAGATCAGTTATTCAGAAGAAGAAAACCAGAAATATCAAACTTTAAGCTACTCTGTCAGATGTTGTTTTACTTTCAAACTTTCATTTAAAATAACAATGATCCGAAACAAACCTCGCATTGGGAACCGCTCGTTTGTGGAGTGTGACAGGGTGCACGGGGTGGGAGTTTTCCAGCAGTAACATTCAACTGTTAAATAAAAATGATTACCTCTTAACGCCGTTTATTAAATACGTTTTATAACCCTGCCTTTAATTTATCGAAATGCGTGTTTAAAATTTTCCGTCTTTCTTCCTCCCGCCCCTGGATGTAATAAGCGATCAGTCGCTTACTTCTATGGTGTGTTGTGTAAGGAAAAGAAATTTAAAGAGTGTGAAATAAAGTGGTTATAAAGGGAACATGTACTCAGTCAACGGAGCTAAGTAGGTGCCACTTATTAAGGTCTTTCAGAGATAAAATATGGAACAAGCTACCGAATTAAATAAAGGAAAACCCTTGACTTCTGCATATTTTAGCAGATAAATAGTTTTAAACTTTTTCTACACAAACCTTAAACTTGCTGAGCCAAATTGTGATCTAAACTTTTTTTCTTTTTAAAATCTCCCTCAAATCTTCCTAATCAACAAAAAAATTAATTATAGTTAGTTCCCTCATAAATAATCGCGGTCATAGCAAAAAAGCACGATAGATAATAACAACGCTATCTATACAAACGTAAACCCTGGAGTAGGCTAAATCTGCATAAGTTATTTTACATACATTATATTTTATGACGTCAGTTTGGCTGTACCAATAAGGCTGGTCCCTAGGCCTGTCGTTTCCGCTGAGTTTACGTTTCCCGACCATAAGTTTTGTGACCGTGTCATTATTTTGAAGACTGGGACGAGCTTCATCGTGTTAAAGAGGGTGCCGGGAACACCTGCTATACTAACTCCAAGCTTTGCGTTGATTGGTTGCTTTAGGGTATTATAAAAGCAAGGAGAGAAGAGGACCGTTTGAAGCCCTTGAATTACGCTAACAAGCAAACTTAGTTTCCGTTGTTTGCAAATAAATAATAAACACCATTCAGAAACTTTGTTGATTTCATTTCACGTGTTTTCTTCAGGACTGGCAAATTCCCCTGGGGCGAAGGTTCAGATCACTAAAACTGTGGTTTCTCCTGAGGCACTATGGAGTGACTGGGATGCAAGCGTACATACGAAAGGTGAAAGGTTCAGTTACTGCGAGGCTTGAAAACGAAGCATGTTGGTTTGCACGATACTGAACAAAAGGGAAGGATAACAAAACTAACAAAAAGAAATTCTATTCCTTAGGTTGGCATGATAAAAAAATGGAAACCTAGATTGTGATTTTTTAGAAAAAAAAGCGGTCGTAAGAAAAAGCAGCAAATATAACTTTGTTGATATCTAAACTTGATATTTGGCACATTGCTTTGTATCTGATTTTCGGGCTTCTCAGCTCTTAAGTTACTTTACCTAGATCCAATCCGATCCCTTTCTTGTCGTTAAACCAAGATAAAACGCCATTTTAACTAATTAAGGAAGTTGGGAGAGCACGAGAGAATCGTTTGAGTGGCACAAGGCTCTTATGTGTGCAATTCTACAATTAGTTTCGGCTCCATTAAATCCCAGACCAATTTTGCTTTAACTTTTACTTGGAAGGACGGGGTTTTTCATCCGTTTCCTCGAGTATTCATTCGCTCTAGGTCTCGCAAGTTCGGCTCTTGCCATCAACGTAAATATCACGATTTTCCAAAACAGTTAAAAATAAAACGAAATAAAAGAAGGAGTAAGGAGAGTAATTCCGTTAGAAACAGGATTACAAGGAGTTTTGACTCATGACATTACCTTCATTGCAGGGGCTTTTCCGCTAGATATTCTCGTTCGCCAAAATTTTTTTAAGGTTGAGATTTGGCCAAAAATTTAAGAAAGTAGAACACATTCACAATACGTCCTAGTGGCAAGGAAGAAAATCTTCGAGTCGAGGCCAGTAGGGCCAAAATACAACAAATGTGAGAGAACTTGAAACTTGACCTCGACTTGAAGTTATTGTTTGTGATCACTGAAGCAAATTATGAAAGTAGTGTATGTATGAGTTGAATTAAAAACATCGTCAGTCTTAATATTGCACGGCCCTATATAGAAAAGATGCAAATCTGAGTGGTGAGCTGTAGGAAAGGCGTTGCTCCATATTGGATTGGATTCGTCGGGCCTACGAACGATTTCTACATTTTAAATGTTGCATATTGCATAAATACTGACTTGGTTTGTTATTTTCTGCATTTCTAACAGTCGATCAAGCTGGCCGAGTACTTTGAGAGTCTAGTGCGCAAGGACAACCGCTTTGAAATCGTCGCGGAAAGAACCCTGGCACTTGTTTGCTTTCGTTTGAAGGTAAATTGACTTTTAGTAAATATACAGAGACCAAAATACACTCTTTTTAAAAATCCTTTTTGTATAAGAACATTGAAGCTAAAATATGATAAAAATTGTAGGAATCCCCGGCTGTTTCTTTAAGTTGCGCCAAAATGCTCTTCAAACAAAGCTTAGGTCTCCTGCAACGCAAATCGGGGTTTTCCGAGGGCGATTTTTCATTTTTGACATTTTTTCACCGCTATCTTAAAATGTGACGTAACACGGTTGTAAAGCCAGGCTCAACTTTTCTCTATTAACATGATCGCGAATGGGAAGTGTAATCGCTACTGGAACTCTTTGTTCTTCAAACGAGTTCCACCGCCTGATTAAAACTCATCTCAAGGCCACTGTCACTTGTATTTTTCATCAGACGTTATTTTAATTACCAAATTTATAAGTAACTTCTCCATCTTAATTTAGCTAGGTATACTGCTAGCTATGGACGCCTCTTTTTAAATAGACATTGTACTAAATGTTCGCAGTTTTCCTTCAAGCTGTACTTGGTTATTTTCTACATGTAGAAATGCAAGTTGGTCGAGGAAATACGCCAATCTGATAGTTAATTATTTGATTTATTAAGGGCTCCCGCGAGATTAATCGAGCAGTGATCGAGAGGGTCAATGCCTCTGGTAAAATCTACATCACTCCCGCCACTGTTCATGAGTGCTACTTCTTGCGCATGTGCGTGGGACACCCCGACAACACGCCGGCTGATATCGACTACGCTTGGAGTGTTATACAGCAGGTCGCGTCAGAGTATGCAATTTCATCAAATGGGTCATCAAATGGAACATGTTAAACATAACTTAGGAAAATATCTCATCACCATTCGGACGTGATTCTCTTTCCTAACGAATTCTTGATTCACAATACCCTACATGGTTCTACAACATCTTCTAAAACCATTCGGTCATGAAAGGTAAAAAGGGACAAGTTGGCAAATATGGTAACATTTTCAAACGTTTAGCCAGAAGTATTTATACATTTTGTTGATAGTTTTAGAGGTTTCATGAACATGTTCAAAGACAGATGTATTGCGAAAAGTCCCTATGCTATAGTTGAAAGTCAAGCAAAAATATTGTTCCAGAAAACGGAAGAAAAGAAGATAGCGGTGCGGAGAGTGAGGTCTTCAACGTTTTAAATTGTCCTTATCCAATCTCCATATGTCCTTGCTTCTGGGGCAGGACATACAGAGAAGTTCTAAAGATTCATTTCTTCCAGAAAAGACGCACGCGGAGAGTGAATGAAGTTCTAGTTATATAATTTTGTGCAGTTTTAACAGCGCGGTGGAGAATGAACCATTGAAACTTGTCAAAAGCTGTCAAAACTTGTCGAAAACCAAATGTCAAATTTGATTCCGCCCAAGAAAGAAGGGACAGGTATTCTTCTAAAAGATAGGTGTGTAAAGAGGAGTAGACAAGCTTGACGCTTAAACGAGGAGTGGCAAGTATATCAAAGTCGTTAGTTGTCTCGCAAGATTGTGTAAATGATTGTAAAAGGGGCTAGGAAATAAGCATTAGGGTAAAGGTTACCAAGTAGAAGGAAAGATGTGATCAAGCTGTTTGCCAATAAAATATCTACAAATATAATTCCAATCAGATTCAATGTCGTCAAAAAATTCTTTCCAAAAAGCCCAAACCTTCAGTTTGAAATAAGCGGCAGATGAAGACCACCAGCGGCAAAAGGCATCACGACTGACGAGGTGAGCTTTAAAATGCCAGAGAAAATTCACGAAGGTTTTATCGAGCTCTTTAAAACGACCATACAATATTGATACGTTGCACTCTTCTACTCATAGATTGGAAAATATGCTTCAGTTATGGGAGTCAAATTAAACATTTCAGGTCATTATACCTGACGTTATCGCGACGTCAAGCACGATAATTCACCTCCCATACATGAAGTAAATTTTGTAGAGTATGAGTGTTAGTGTGCAACGCATCGATAGAACGAGGCTTCATTGCTCACACTGTGACATCATTTGTGCACCTCTTAGGGAACCCTATGACGTCAGACGTGAAGTTATTACACAGAGGTAAATCCCAGTTTACGTGATCAAAAGCTTTTTCTTGATCAAGGTTAACATGAATTGCAGAGCAGTCTTTTGATAAATGTAACCTAATGCGTCACGAATTTGAATGGGATTTGGATAAAATTTGCAGCCAGGGATTAAAAAAGATTGATTCTCGTGAATAGTTTTACTCAAACCGCGTTCAGATAGCACTTTGGCGCACAGCAGAGAACCAACACTTAAAAGCTAGTTTGGTCGCCAATTCTTAAGAAGCCGTTTGTCATCTTTTTTATGAATAAGGCGAATAATACAGCCCCTTTGGGACTGAGGCAAAGACCTAAGTTAAGCTGAAACTGAGAACAGAGAGAGGTTGAGGTCCTAAATTGTCCCAAAAACGAGTGTAAAAATTCGTGGAAAGGCCATCCGAATTAGATGATTTTTCATTTGGGAGGTTTTTGAGAGTGTTGGTTAATTCTTCGAAATCTATTATCCCATCACACAAAGCAGCTTGGTTGGTAGTTAAAAAACTTTGCACATTTGACAGCAGTTCAGTCTGAATGTCAAGGTTAACTACTTCTATAGAAATTAACTTACAATAGAAGGAATTCAAAACACTTCATTACCCCGTGTCTATTGTTGATGTTCTGATCTTGAAAAGAAAGTCACCTTACTCGAGTCATTTATTTTGCGCGAGTCTGGGTCCATTCAAGACCTAAGGAATTTGCTTGGCGTCTAAGGCCCTGTTTACATGGAAAAAGATAGCACTCGGCTTGGCGGGTGCCGGGATATCTTGTGTTTACATGCAAAACTGCCAGCTCGCCTGACCGGGCCAACTATATGTCGCGCGGACGCTTGGCATTAATTCGAAGCTAAAAATGGTGGCAAAGCGGTGAGATAGCTCGCCTTGGTTGTCAAGTGTTTACATGGTAAAAGCGTAGCTCGGTGAGGCGGGTGCCCCCGGCCAGGAGCCGGGGCACCCGGCTTGCAGGGATATCTCGGTCAGGCGGGCTATCTTTCCCTGTAAAAAGGGCCTAAGTTTAAGATATCTTCTTGTCAATTTAAAATTTGTCCGCTGTGAAAGCTTTTAATTTTTTGAGCAGATATTGTTTATAAAACATTTTGATTTCTCTCTTGAGACTATCCCACCACAAATGAATATTCCCGAAACGGTCTTTTCCTGTTAAGGCAGCAAACAAAGAGGTCATTCATATATTTACAAAATTCAAATGCACTGAGAAGGCTGTTGTCAAATTTCCAGTTGTATTGCCGAGGGGTGTCGATAAAGAGATATTCGCAGCAATTGAATCGTGATCACTACAAGGACAAGAGGGTATAGTAACAAGAACTAACGGACTTGATAAAGGATTTCGAGATCAAAAAGCAATCAAGACGGCATGCGATGGAAAAGTCGAAATTTTACCAGAAGAAAGCGCGCGAACCAGGTTTTTAGAACGCCAAGAAATCTGTTATGAAATTTTTTTGACAAACTCTTTACCTCAGAATTACTATCAAAACCATTAGCAAGATGGAGACGTAATAAAATGGAAACCACCAATACAAATCTGTGTGGAAGAAAATATAAAGTTGTATAACTCTGATAGAAAACGTTTTCGATCAGCAGGAATGTTAGGAGCGTAAATGTTGAAAAAGGTAAACAAACTACTGTCGATACAAACTTTTAGACTCGGAATTCTCCCATTAAAGTCTTGTCTACGATCAAGAATTTTAACTGAAAAGAATTGTAACACCACCGCTAAATTCGGTTCCAGGAACACTTTCCATGAAGTTCAGCTCTCGACCAGACCAGGGTTTGAACCCGGGACCTCATGGTTGGCAGTCAAAGATCTTACCAACTGTGCCAACCAACTCAACCAGTCAAAACATTTCTCGGTGGTATAGTTGTGCCCACCTTAGTTCTTCCCTTTCTTCTTCTTCTCCTTGCTAGATCGCTTCCCATGAGAATTACTACTGCTCGTTAGTCAGGACGGCTGACAAGGAATCATCGTAAGAGACTGTGTTTAGCAGTGCATGTTGAAGGGCGATAAATAGCCCCCAGTATATAAGTCGCGCTCTTCTACTCGTAGATTGGGTAATTTGCTTTAGTTATGAGAGTTAAAAAAGACAATATACCTGACGTCAACCAGATGTCGAGCACCTTAATGATGTCAACTCAACTCCCACAACTGAAGTAAACTTTCCAGAGTACGAGTGTAACTATTACCGTATACTGCTATTCCTCGGCGATAGAACGAGCATTGCTCACACTGTGAAGTCAATTGTACATTTCTCTCAGAGAAAAAAAAACTATGACGTCCGTCGTGAGGTTTTTACACCGAGATAAACCCGGAAATTCAACTTGTAAGAACGGCAAAAAAGTATTGCGATTCATGCCACGGGAAATTCCAATCACACGGACAAGCACAGCGAATCAACCCTGATATCCACCCTCGCAGGACAAGACGATAAACGTTTCCCTCCAGCATCGAGTTTCGACTATTTCTGCCGTTAGTTGAATATGCTTTCATAATGCCAGTTCTGGGGATTGCGATTTCCACGCTCCCCCATTGCCTAAAGCGTGAGAAAGACACAGGCGTGTGCACATGTTTGCGGGGTAAGAAAACACATTGTATGAACTGAGAAGGAATTCATCTGGCAGTTTTAAACATAAAAGTTAAAAAGATAGCTCTTTGTAAGCTGTCATAAATCGAACGCGATGTTTGTCAATTTTTTTTTCTGCAAACTTGCCAATTTGCTTCCGATCACTTAGACTTGAAACAGTTCTTACCGAATTCACCATGGAAGATATTCCAAGCGAGGGAAATAGTGAGGTTAAGTGAAGAGTTCGTGACACGAACGTATAGCTCGTCATATGTTAAAAATGAATTTTGTTTCCATTCAGGAAGAAAAAATTAAACACTGGTTTCCTTACAGTTTCGAAAAATGACCATGCGATTCTTTCGTTGACGAATATGGATTTGTTAGTATTTTCCGTTTTTGCAAAACCAACTTGGAAAACAAAAATAACAAAAAAACTCAACTCTCACTTTTATTCTTTATAATTATATTATTTGTGACTACATAGTTGTGTATAATAAAAATATATTATTGACAATTTGTGTTGTAGTCTACAGTTCTTTCACAGTTCGAAAAACTTCGACACGGACGCAAGTAAAAACTCTAACTGTTTTAATACAATAATTCTTCTACAAAAAACCACAAGTTATGAATTTTAGACACTACACAAGAAGAAGTTCTGTTCAGAGCTTTCGGCTCGAGCTGGA
>JAOBYE010131334.1:7309-18978 GCA_025403585.1 Parazoanthus swiftii | reverse complement strand
CTATCTATCTATCTATCTATCTATCTATCTATCTATCTATCTATCTATCTGTCTGTCTGTCTGTCTGCCTGTCTGTCCGTCTTTCTACTATTTATTTTCTTATTTATTTATTTATTTATTTATTTATTTATTTATTTATCTATTTATTTATTTTATATTTGTTTATGGTTTGGTTTGGTTTCCTCTCAAAAGCATTCAAGTAGATGTTTTCAGTAAGAAGGCATTTTTAAAAAGCCTATTTTATCTTTTTACCTTTTTGGACTTTTTTTTATTTTAAAGCGCTTGAAAACGTTTTTCGATTTTTGCAAAAGAAAACGTCATTCGTGATTGTTGCAATTGTAGAAACACAGACCCTGTGAACAAAACATGTAAAAGAATTTTTTAAATTTAACGTTTATGATAAACACAACGCATGAAAATCTGTTTTTAGTTCATATTTGAATTATGGCAAAAAAAATTTCAGTTAATTTCAAGTGTGATTTTATTTTTTTGGTATGTAGTAACCTGCTGCAGTGTTACTCAACTTTAATATCAAAATCACTATGTAAGAACATTTGTGCTGAGGTACTGGAAAACTGTTAAGAAGTTTTCGGCGTCAAATCAAAAAGATAAGATAAATTGTGTTACAAGGTATATGTATAAGATTTCTGTCCATTTCCTGTAAATTGCAAAATACTGCAAACACGGAAATTAACATATTTATACTTATTTTGACAATTATCAACAGTGTGCCCTCCTGATTTGCCTATTGCTGTGGCTTGTCCCCCTGGACCGGATCACTTGTGTTTAAACGATACTGATTGTTCTGCGGGAGAGAAATGCTGTCTGCAGTTCTGTGACCTTATGTGTGTAACTGGTAGGTTTTTACGACGCCCTTTTTCTACAAATCAAAATTAACCCTGACCCCAATTCTCACTAACCATAGATGCCGTATTTAATGTTTGAGCGCCGCCCCCGATTAAGCGTCGCCCTGAATGAGCGCCGCATTTGAGATCATTTTTCTTAAAAGAGCACGGCCGCCTCCGAATGAAAGCCTTACTAATTATTTTCAAATGCGTCGCTTATTGGAGGACCGTCACTGAGAAGACGCAAATATAAAACAACCACAGATTTTAAATCAACCTCGGAAATATAATTTCTTGTATCACAATGCTTTTAGTTCAAAGTGAGGGTACTTTAAAGTTCTTTTTTTTATCTCTGTCTTCGGAATTTTGGCAAGGTGCAGGTCCGTCATGGCAAAGACATTTCAACCAAACCTGTTTCTTAAAGAGCGCCAATCCCGATTGGGTGCCGCGGCCCCCGAATGAGCGTCGCATTTGAGGCTCTGAAAATGTAAGAGCGCCGCGGCGTACGGTACTGAATGGCATAAGGAATATTTGATGAGCTGCGACAGTCCGCCGTCTCGCGTAAGAGGGCGTAAGAAATAAAGTCGCCCTCTCTAGTCGGCCAAAACGCAGGAGTTTGGCAAGTTATAGCCTTGACCTTTTCAAAATCAGTTCTTTTTGGCCGGCAAGACCGTTCCTTATTTTTATAGAGCAGATATTATGAGATAATTATGGAGCGGTGTTTTTTCTGTGCGTTTGCCAGAGGCTGAAGGGCAAGCTGCGATCAATCTAGCTGTTTCTGCCCAGGTGCAAGGGGTGGTGCCTTGTGTTCCCAGCGAGTTATTTTTGGAAATAACAATTTTAAGAATGTCTAACATGGCCGACAATGGAGCAACCATGCGGCAAAACTCATCTTTCTCAGCATTACACATTATGTTTTCAATAAGTCATTCGGTGGCTTAATTGAGAACACAAATTCTCAGCTGCGTTTTGGTCTGTTTTGCCTGCATGTTTATAGATTCCTGGCGGTATCTTTTGTAGCACCCTTTTGGTCCTCAGGGGGTATTTTTAAACAAAATGTTTCCTGCACTCTTGAACTTTATACTTATACATTTTACAGCATGGAATAAGGCTTCGTTGTTGCAAATCATTCCAAAAACTCCACACACTCCTTCAAGTTTTTTATGTGACAAATACAACTTTCATTTTGAAAAGACACCCTTTAGGATCCTTAAGGTCCTTGGACCAGATGCGACTACCGGGATCCCATTGATCTGATCTACTATTCGCAAGTGGGCGTGAAAAACTGTTGTTGCTGTAAATGTTGTTGATTGTTCAGCTCGCACTCCCTGACAAGTGGAATCATTTTCTTTGCCAGGATGAGAGAACTAGTTTTTCATTCTCTTTTAAAATACCTTTCCTTATACACCACCATTTAGCAAAGCAAACACAAGAAAAAATCCTTAAACTATTTGATTGTCATTAGTCCATAGCATAATTATATTGTGTTAAAATATTCTTTGTCTGGGTCGAGCTCTAGATCTTTACCACTGGATCGGAACGCAAAGACTCGGTTTCCACACAACTACAAAACTCCTCCGCAAACGCATTAACGCTCGAGTTTTCATTTTGACAAGCAAGTACACGTAGCACTAGTTCTACACGTAGTTCTAATTTTGAACTGAGCAATGAACAAATAAATATTTTCGTTTCGTCTGTGTGTTATAGTCGTCAGTCGTTGGAGTCATTTGATAAAATCATTCGCAAGCCGCGGCTAGTCATGATAAGATATGGTTACTGATACCAAATAATGATATTTCTTTATGTGGTCAAAAAGTGTAACGAACCATTTTAATAAATTATGTCTATAATTGGTCTGACGCTCTTACGACTTAATGTTCTTCGGACAATTTACATAGGGTGTAATTACAACCGCCAAACATACATTCGATTGCCAAGTTCCCTAACAACTATTTGTTTAGTTAAAAGAACACTCAAAAATTATTTGCCTTATCTCAAATTCCTCTAGTGTATGTGTATAGGGACGTGTGACATGATAGAGACAGCTGGTTGTAAATCTAAGCACGAAAGGGATCATGGGAACCCCAAGGCACTGCGTACGCCGGCATGACATGTCAGGACAATTGTTCAGTGCACGTGCACATAACCAAGTTGTAGCAAAAGCCGATCTTCTTTTCTAAAACAACAATACATCGTGGTGAGCTTCACGCAAAATTGACTATATGTATTATCTAAAAATTTCTGTTTTCAAAATCTTTGCTAATGTAAGTTTTTGATATTTTAAATCCCCTTTGATTTCGCTACTCGTAGTACCATCTTCAACTTGATCTTTCTATTTCTGGCATTTCAAAATCTTTTGAATAAAATACAGAACGTGACAGATAACATCCATATATTGTACCGGAATCTGTAATGACTGAAAGACCGGAAGGAGCTCTTTTTCTGCCATCGACCAATTACCCCGCCCCTAATATCAATAATAATTCGTCTGAACCACTCACGTCCTTCAACCTCATTATGCAACACTCTGACATGCACAAACTAATCTATAATTAGAAGCACAGAATCTACTACTATTTGCTATAAATTGCTACAAGTTCAAAGATTTTGACGCTGTTATGACCTCCCAAGATCCGTTCAATAGGTTGTTCTAAGCCAGACTTTGTCATTTGGTGGCTCGTCTGTTGGTCGACCGTTTGTTTTGGCTATTGATCGTGTACATCAGATTTTAACCTTTCTACGGGGACATTTTTCAAAACTTGAGTACATTTAAAAAACACATTTTAAGATCTCGCAAGCTGGCACGGTTCATATCTGTTGTGGGTTTCATCATGACACCCGTTGGAGCATGCGCTTTACAGTTTGAAGATCATTGGAGGCATATGCAATGCAATATGCGGATGTTCAAATTAAGATATATAAGATTTCCAGTCAATTTCTTTCCCGAGACAATAAAGGTGCTCAGAACGCCGGCGATTATTCTAGGTTTCTAGATACCTGTGTCCTTTCAGTCCAAGCCAATTTATCAACATTTATCTTCTCCTTACAACACTAATCCATAAAGACTGCTAAGGGTACCTGCTTGTCAAAATGAAAACCAAGCTTACGGTTTGTATTATGTTGTTTTATGATTGATGAGGCTTTGTGTGGGAACACACTCAATTTCTAAAGAGTGTAGGGTATATGGGTGATAAAATAAAGTTGTCCTACTAAACAAGTTTTAACTTGTTAAAACATGAAGGAATATCCTAGGATAAGATTCAGTGACACAATGACGAGAAATGGTGTAGAGCAGAGAATGATACAGTTGGTTTTTATTTTTGCTAGACGACCACAAACAAAACTATGATGAAATGAAGATCCCAGCAAGTCGATTCATCTTCGTTGTAGAGTGAACATCTGATATAGGGGGCGTTGGGTGATAAAGGACTGAACGATTATTTGCGTGCAAACAGCTTTTTCGTCGGTCAACTTGCGGCTGTAAAGGTTTTAGGTTTTTCCACACGTTTCTTTAACGTCTCGCAGCGCGCAAATTTATTTCCTGTCCGGCTGGACTGAATGTTCCATCTTTTCACATATTCTTCCACTTTGACTCTACAGGATCGGAACTTTTTATTATTTCTCAGTAAAAGTAAAATAGTATATTTTGACAGGGTGGTAAAGGGGCCGGGGGAGGGGTATACGAAATAACGAATCACGGCTTTACTTTGGACATTGTAACGGATTTATGGTTTAGTTGCGAATCACGAAATTGATTTTGAAGCAATAGCGGATCACTATAGCAGGTTTTTTAGCCAAATAACGGATGGCGAAAAGCCCTTTACTACCCTATTTTAACCTGACACCTTTTTTGGGCTAAAACTAGCTTGCGTCGCGTCCATTTTGGTACCTTCAAATTTTTTCGACAAGTACTCCCTGGCCTGCGTAGCAAGCGTTTCCGTGGAGTTTCAAAGAGCAGGCAAAGCAGTGAGCGAGTTGAAGGCCGTGCGAGAAATGGAGGCGAGCAAAAATCAGACAGCCCCTCTGTCCGTACCATAAACCTTCTCAGGAGTTCTCGCTTATTTGTTTCCGGACTAGAAACTCCCGGCGACTCCTCCGATCCTGAATCCTGGGGCAAAGTTGTTCTTATATACTGCCAATTGTCTGTGTGGCTCGTATTACTCTGTAGTGACTAGTATAGGCTGGCCCAGATTCCCGAGGCGCATATGCGCAGTGCGTTACCAAAAATACAAAGTGTACAGACTGCCTTAGACCTCAGCATTCAGAAAGATGGCCAATTCGTTTCTCACGCTGATCGTGGTTGCACTTTACGTAGGAGCTGTTCACGGTAAGGAAGAGATTAATTAATACTTATTCAGTCAAAAAGTCTATTACTGTATCAGGGTTTTGCGCATCCTTTATGATAGGTCAGCTTTCACGCCGAGTTACACTCGTGAAGTTATTTCAAAACGTTGATCTGAAACTAAATTTTTCGATTTTGATCACTATAAAACTGCATTACTATTATTATTACTGTTATTATTATTATTATTATTCAATCAGCGACCGTTTCACCGTTTCTAAGTTAAATGCACAGTTTTGGTGGTACCGTTATGTTACAGAACTTTCCTCTACCATTGAAGTGATGAAAATACTTGCTTTCAAGAGCTTGCTATCTCAGCCCGAACGCACTGCAAATTATTTGGCCAGTTTTTAGAAAGGCAGCGTATTTTAAAGTTTCTGTTACCAAAAGTCCGGGCCAGAAGCAAGTTGAAAAACCTTTGGACGTGACCTGCTCTGTGACGAGTGACTCAACCATGCACAGGACCAACTCCCAGGGGAGGAACAAGATTTATCAGTCCATTAGACTAAATAATCCGTCATCAACGTATATAGAACATTGCCGTTGGCTAATACGATACCACACTCTCTTTTTTTACAAGAGCCTTTTTATAAGATACTGAAAATAAGCAAAACGTAAGAACATATTGAGAACATAACTCTGGCTGAAGATTAGTTAAGAACATTTTATTCCACCTGTTTCTAAACGAGCAAATTCTGATATCTGTGTGGGAAATTATTCTTCTCTGTGACTAACAGCCTTGGTAATATCAAATCGCCCTAAAATCAAATGCTCTGACATATTGCGCGAACACTGCGCCAGCAATGAGCTGCTCTGTTTCAGTACGGCATCTGATATAACAAAATACCAGCCGCAAACAATACTTTTTATTTAGCTTTTTATTTTTTTTTCTTTTAAAAAATGTCACGTGTGCATTATATTGCAACATGTTTGGAACGTTTTGAGCTTGATTATTGGATTTTGCAGGATTTGGGACCAGCCTCAGTTCAAAACTAGACTTTCTTATACATAAAAAAGGGATGCAGTGCTTAGATAAACCAGAACTGAAACTAATCTTTGCTTTTTCGTGCGCGCGTGTGCCATGCGGCAATTATATCTTTATGCATACTCGACAGCAGTTCAAACATGGATTCCAAACTGCAGGTCAGCTGGTTTGGGTGGGACGCCGAGAGTGCGATTTCACAAAATGTGGTTCAAACAGCGGGACATAGCCGCATTTCGTTAGATACGGCTGAAAATATATTGATTATTGTACTTTCACAACAGCCCGGAGTGACTTTTTCGAGAGTCAATCTGAGACTGCGCAAGTAGAGTGCTACCCTGGGTGCCTGCAATACGGCTCGCTGTCAGACCTAAAAAAACACTGCATGGGAGGGAGATCGAGCGCAATGACGGGCACAGGATGATAACAAAGATAGCGAAGATGGCATACAATTTAAAACGTGTAGATATTTTTCCAAGTATTTGAAGCAATAAGAACTACAAACGGATGAAAAAGCTAGGTTTATTATAAAACGTTTTAAAACGACGAAAATGTTTTTTTATGTAGCAAAATACAGCGATTGATAGTTTTGAAATACAGAAGAATCTTACCCTACAACAAGGGCCTGCTGTGTTAATGGGTTTAGTCTGCATGGAGCACAAATATAAACAACAGATCTAAAACCCAAAACAATGTCAAATTATTTAGTATAGCTTCCATCCAAGCTCAATTCATACTCATATAATACAAGACAATAGTTGAATTGTTCCTGTGTGTTCAGGCTTAGTCTGCAGAACTCATCGTCAGCGCTTCACAAAATTGTAATGACTGATTTGACTTTCAAGATCAAAATCAGCGAAATTTTGTTTGTGGAGTAAAATAATAGTAATCATAACAGACATTTGTTAGGTTTTTTCATTTCTCGGCTAACAGAGAAAGCCCTAGTGTTGCTAATTTCGTTACTAATATCTGTGCAAAATCCCTCGTATAATTGTATTGTCTGTCTGTCTGTCTGTCTGCCTGTCTGTCTGCCTGTCTGTCTGTCTTAATTATCCTTTACTATTTTAACACCACGGAGAGTAGCACAAATTTATGTAGGAAATACATTACACTAGAACCCATGGGACTATTTTTCTTACCCATACTAGAAACATCTAGTATTACTATATTGGCCTTTTGGGACAATTTAGAAATACGTCGGCGCTCTCCAGCTCCATCAATACAACACACCTTCAATATATCCCCGGGAGTACTCCCGTATACAAGCAATACGAGGAAGTGTCACCTTTAAGGGTAAACTTTTTATCACAAACAGAAGTTTGGTCCCTGATTTTCTGCTGCCCTGACAGACCGCCCCTGGGTCTCCGAGGATGTATAGAACGGAAAACTATGAAGTCTATACTTTTTTAAATCAGTCAACATTACTTGTCAGATTATCAGCAGAACGCTTAAAACGCTTTCGGATCAATTAGGGGCCAAACCAGGGCACTTAAAATATAGGCTTTATAGCGCCCTAGGCTAAACCAGGTGATATATAGAGCGGAGCTTGGATATGCCTTGCCGGTCAGTTTCGAACGGTTATTGTGGCCGCGGGAAATACTACTCAGTTGCTTGAATTCCACTTTAAACCAACTGCGTGAGACTTAAGATTGCATCCGCACTTGTGACTTTTGTTATTCCGCGGCTGGACAAATCGTGACGTGATAGCGTCGATGGGAGAGTACACTGTACAGTTAACAGACTGCATGATCTACCTCACAGCTCTCAGGTTTTAAAATGAAATTCACGCACACTTCAACAGAATGTGTCTTTGCGATAACATCCGGTTCTCACTTCGCAATCGCTACTGTAATGGAGTTAAGACTTGCGAATGTATTTCAACTGATTAATGTTGTATTCTACTGTTTTTCATCTGGTCAATACTGACAACAGGTTATATATTTTCTGACAAATTCATTTGCAAGGAGATTTGATTTCAAAGTCTGTTGCATGCTATCTATAAACTGCAAGTGCACGGACACATTCGCACCGAGTTGTCCAGCTTTCCAAGCAGACACTAATTTCCCGTCGCAGCAAGAGGTCTCTCTATGCAGTGTCATCATATACATTAGGAAATTGATTTTTGAAATAAACTGGGACGACATAATTGTTAAATACACGGACTGAAGTTGGGTAATAAACATATATACATATAATATACGAAATAAAATATTTAAGGGTAAAAAATTCAAGTTAAAAATTCATCGGGTTAGAATGTGGCTGGTTCGTAGTTAAAATGAAGTTGAGTGTCTGCACGTTCGAGAAAATCATGTCATAGCCGCCATACTGATGTACAATAACAATAGAGTTGCAATTACTTTCTTCTGTTGTGTCCACAAACTTGGCCGCCACGCCCTTTGTCTTTTGAGTCTCTGAGGATTGAGTACAAACCAGCAATCAATAAGTTTGAAAGTGCGCGCTCTTGGCGATTTAATAAAAGTAGAGATCGGGTGAATTATGCCGTCTAAGGTCGCCGCAGTCATGCTTTCACTGCTTCTTCTCTCCATTTTGCAAGTGCCGGAAGCTTGTCCCTAAGGGCGTTTATGATATCGAGACTTCTGTTCTGGTTAGCATAATTTCATTTGCGAGACATTTCGAAATCCCACCCGATACTGCGATAACTGATCAGGCGAACTCAAGTTGTGGGCAGATTTTCGGCAGTCTCTCAAATAGTGAAACCTTTTGTGTATCCTCTCAAACATATCCGTGTATCAAAACTATTTATTCTACATAAGTCCTGAAGCCTGCATCAAGACATAAGCGTTTTTGATAACAGTTCAAATTGTCCAAACAATGCGGAATACTGAAGCGATTTATGATTTTCAACTGAAGTACATAGGCGTGGCTCGAAAATAACAGCTAGGTTACCCAACTTTGCGCCAAAATAAAGTTTTGACTCTGCACTACCGTAGCATACAAAAATATTTCCTCGATTTAAAGAAGGTAATTTGTAATCTTGTCGGTACTGACAAAATCTTTTAAACAAGTTACACGTTAGTCATGATACAGTTTGTTGAAATGTTTCAGTGAAGAGTTCCGGTTGACATTTAATGAAGTCCCTAGAAATAATGAACAGCACTTAATCTCCGAAGTTCGAAGCTGTCTTCTACATGTTCTATCCCAGTAAGTATGTGCGGACCCGGCAAAAAATTGCGGATTAAATATGCTTTTTCAGTCAAAATAAAACTACTCACAGTCCAATATGACTTTTTCCAGCCTCGATACAAATAACATTGGTTTCAGTTTCCTATTTCGAAGCTGAATATAGCGACTGTACTTTTTCAGGTACTTTTTCAGTTCGTTGCAGGAATATTGTGACAAATTTGCGTTCAATTTGTAGCGAAAAGCTTTTGCACGTCCGAACGTTTCTCTTTGGGGGTAAAACTGAAAACCGAGCTTGGTTTTTAGTACTCGATGTTGCACTGTTGTCTTATAGTGTCTGATGTGTCTGTCTATCGACAGACTTCAGACAACGATAAAGTTAAACTCAATGATATCACACGAGCACAACAAAACTTCCGCCATCTCAAAATAGACGTTTCTGAGATACTCCAGGTCAGATGTCAAAAACTGTGGTCTTTTGCTTTATTATAGTAGCTCAAGCCAAACATTTTACAACTAATGTGTGCTTGTGACCTAATATGCTAGTGCTTGTACTTTAACAAAAGGTATTGCGAAACTTTGAGTGGAGTCATTAGCGCTTGTTCTAGTGTTAGCTTAGTGTTCTTTTCCTGCCACACCACAAAAGGCACTTCTGGACAAAAGAAGAACATTACATTCTTTTTTCATAAGAGCAACCACGAGATGTGGGCACTACAGTATTACACTCTTTTTTGTCATAAGTGCTACCACGAGATGTGGGCGCTACAGTATTACACTCTTTTTTTGTCATACGTGCTACCACGAGATGTTGGCACTACAGTATTACTGACTCTTTTTTTCCATAAGAGTTACCATGAGATGTGGGCACTACAGTATATTGTACGAAGACCCGCCCACTACTTGAGCATGCCACATCAGTATGAGGAGGCATTTCGAAATATCTCGCAAATGAAATTCAGCGAGTTCTCGTTATCTCAACCTCCTTAGGAACACCCTACCAGCACTTGCAAAACGGAGAGATGACGCAGTGAAAGCGGAAATGCGGAGATCTTAAACGACATAAAATACACAAACTCTATTTTTATTAAGCCGCCAGACGCACGCACTTTTAAACTCTGGTCTGCTTGTCTGTCCTATTTTCTCAAACTTGGACACTCGAGTTCATTTTTACCATGAGCTAGCCGCATTTTTGCCCAATGAACTTTTAACTTGCATTTTTAACGCACTGATTAGACCTGTAATATTGTATTTCGTATTTTATATGGATATATGTTTATTATCCAACTTCAGTCCGTGGAGTATAAAGAAAACGTATTTAGGCCTTGAGCGAGTACAAAATACCCTGCGATATTTATACCGTACAGGTTATTTAAAGTAGCAAATCAGTTGAACTAGTTTTTTATGAGAAATTTTACAGTAGAATGGAAAAGGCTGCACGACTCGTAACAATATCAGTCCAGCTATACCACATACGAAACTGTCTACCAAGATATAAATATTTATATAGTAAATTTATAGCATTCTTATTGGCGTAAATCAATTGTATGTTTCTTAAAAGATGGTCATTAATTAGTGAATAGACCCCCTCTGATCTGCCCTTTTTGTTTCGAGCTATAAAGACCCGATGCCGAGGGTGAAAAAGTGCCCGAAAACTGAACATTTGCTCGAGGCAAAACTGAGGGCGAATGTGAAACTTCAAGAACACTTTTTCAGACGAGGGCCTGTATTGCTGATTCAAAATAGCGCAGATGAGGCTAATTTATTTTATGATTCGATTTTCTCGTGGAGCGGCACAGCGCGTGCGATGAACGCAATGAAGCAAAAAGGCAAACTTTGCTAAACACTTTCTATTTTGCAGTATTGATTTTTTTACTAACACAATCATTTTTTATTTTATACATTTTTATTATTTTTACTAGCTCAGTCTTTTCAGACAGACAGGCAGGCAGAGTGAGACGGACAGAGAGACAGAATGAATTAACAAATGAATGACAAACGACAACTATATTTAACCACAACAGATCCTTCAATAACATTGTTTTTTTATTTTTTGCGAGGAAGACGTTAAAAGGTATCAATACATTTTAATTTACAATTTGAAACAAATATTTCAGAAAGTCGCTAAAAACCAAACTAAGCAATGAAGATTTGAATATTAATATTCTTATGATCTGGCTCCACCGATGTGAAGGTTGAACTTTCGAAACTCTATATGAGGAAGAGGGAGCTTCAAATCTGCGACTGAAGGGTGCAAATCGTGCAAGTCAAACACTAGATTATCATTATATCTTCTCGCTCCAACCCTGAACCAAGCGACGCGCTATTTCGTTTGCCACTCGGCGTAGTTCGTTGTCTGAGC
>JAOBYE010131223.1:4875-18987 GCA_025403585.1 Parazoanthus swiftii | reverse complement strand
AAACTAAATCCGAAAATCAAGTAAACTTTTGCTATGCGCGTCCTAGACCTTAGCACCTGTTGTTGGGTTTAAAAAGGGTAAAGTGCGTTAATTTACAAATGGGAACAACCTTAAAACACGCCTTTCGTGAACGCTTTGCAAACGCAGATAAACTAGCCAGAACTACACGCATGTTACACGAATGTTACACACACAGTTCCTACACACATTATAAACTAACCAGAGCTACACGCATGTTACACGCACAGTTACTACACACAATACATGTATATTATCGTACCACACTAGGACTGTATCAATGGAACTGAGATGATCCGACGCAAATCATTTCACTCCCGCGGATTCGCTGAGTCGTTTTCCAGTGATTATCCCAGGAAAAAAATTTAGCTATCGAACCCGAGCCTCAGCTTGTTCTTAATTTGTTCTTACATTTTGGCCAATATGAGCCTTGTTGTTCTTTTAAAACTGTTCTTAAAAAATAAGGGTGGATATTGGATGCAAGTAGGTTGACTTAATTTGTAAAGGAGAAAAAGAAGAAATCAAACAGAATGTAAAACTTATTAGACTACATCGGGTTAAAGGAGAACTAGTGGTTCCATTATCTATTCGTGTAAGCTGTGAGAGAGGTGTGTAGGAGTGAGGTTATTCCAGCACGTACAAACTCCAGACATTTTCATACTTCGCTTCCATAGACAATTTTTATGTATGCTGGAATTCGATCATCAAAATTATGTTGGTTTTAATCGGTTTTCAATATGCTCAGCTTGTTAGGCTGATTCATTTTGACACAATACGTGACTTCTACTCGGATCAGTGTCCTGCTACAACCAAAACTTTGATTTATTGTGACGATATTCCTAAAACTAGCAACAAAACATAAACAGGGTGTACTTGTAAAAGGACTTGAAAGGACCGAAAAACAATCTCGCAAGCCTTTGCTTGCAACTGATAAGAAGGCTGCCAAATGCCTTCCAAAGCATACCTTCAAGAAAGTTGATAGGGTATCAGCCAACATTTTACATAATTCCAGCACTAAAATTCTCCTCGTTCCGGAGTAAAAAAGACAAGTACTAGATATACTGTTTTGCTCTACCTTGTAGCTTTAACAAAAAAAATGTGTGTTATTATCTTATGAAAAAACGTACAAATATTTCAAGTGAGATTCTATGTCACTTATGACCGCTTTACCCTAGAAACCTCGAGAGGGGGTCAAATTACCCCCCCCCTTTCGCCCCCCTTTTTGCTTCTTACCGAATAACAAAGGCTTTGGTACAACTGTTCTTTGTTTGTTAACACATCTTTTGAAGCTAATTAAGCGATGTCATAGCTGATGACGTCATCACAATAATGCACGCAACTTGTGTGTTGACTTCGAAATGTCAATTTTTCGTTATAAAAAGTGACTAAGTGCGGACAGTTTTGAAATGGATTCTACCTATTTTGACGTTTTCAATCGCTTAGTGCTATTTTCTATTCATTTTCGATATTTCAACTTCAAATTTGAATAAAATCTGAAAAACTCAGATTCCAAGCTGGCGGCCAATATTTGGAATTTCACGATTGCCATGGAAACCTATTAGACACTTCTAGACTGTTCGTAATTGAAAGTACACGAGAAGCTGATCATACCTGCCAAGTTTCATGTCAATCGGATGGATTGCGGCAAATGTAGAAGGGATACGATTGCCCCCCCCCCGAGGGTTCGTGTGACTTTTTTGTTCGAGGTTTCTAAGGTTAAACTGCATTTGACTTTAGTTTGTTTCAGTCCGAGTGAATCAGCATTAACTTTAGCACAATACTGAGCAGACATTATCCCTTTTGCATTGTTAATATTCTTAAAGGCTCCCTTGAAGTGTCAAATTTTGCGAGGAGTTTGTAATATTGCTTAAATATATTGCCACCATGCAGTTTAACTATCTACTTTTTTTTTAAGTTTGAACAAACTAGCAATTGACATAGGTTCTTGAAATGCAAACAATATTGTTTCGGTTGGATCCTATTCTTAAGCAAACTTATTTCATAGCTTGAGCACCTGCAGGTTCTTCCCACACCTGGTGAAGACAATTCGACCTTATAATTATTACTGCCTCGGAAGCCCTTCTTTTGCTCAGACTGGTGTTTGCAGAACTAGCCAAGGCTTTCTAGCTCTCTCGTTTGGTATAACCTAGTACCGCAACAAGCCGACCTAACAACGTCAGCTAAAGCGCAATGAACTTAAAAAGCGTTCAAACACTTTGCACATGACAATGGTAAGGCGTCCAATCATTAAACGCTCCAGCTGAGAAGCTCTAGTTAGGTTTTTGTTACAGTTCGTTTACTTACAATAGCTCTGTTACAAATAAGAGGATAACGGAGTCCATAGGAAAAGCGTAGAAACTCAATTAAATGTTGAAAGAAGCATCTTGTCATGTTTAAAATACAGATGCCTTATGGGCAGAAACTCCGTCGCTTCTTCTCCATTTCAATTGTTTCAACACACTTGTTCAGACAAGCCTCTATTAAAGCGCATTGTCAATTTTTAAAACAATGAATATGCGTTATGTTTGATCATGTTCATATCATTATCTTCATTTTCACCCGAATCTTCTCAACCGTTTGCAAAGGAAAATAGTTTCAGATATAAATTTTAAAATAGCCACATATAAAAGTCTACTGGCTACCTGAACTGACGCAGTGACGTATTCATTTAACAATCTCCCAACACTCGCTTTCTTTCATTGCTCGCTTTAAGGAATTAGTTATAGCTTAGTTGAAGCTTAGCGACTAACACTGAGACAGAAAGAGCTTGAATTTTTAGACAGCTGGTGGAAACTTACCTTGCGAATAAGCATGTTGCGCTAGCATTTTGTCACATGTTTTTTGAAAAAAGAAAAAAAAATATTTAAAAGGTTTTGATAACGTTCCTCCTATTCTTTTGTGTTGGGGTTGTTTTCTGATTAAAAACTATAATTATACATCTATGTGCGATTGATGATTGCGGCATAACTATCACCGATTCACCTTTTCTCATCGGAAAATGCAAAAGTGAAGTAAAAAATTCTTGTGCGTACGTTAGTTTTCCCATTATGTTTAAGGGATTTGAAACACCTCGAAAGAACAATGTTACTCGCCTTGACGACCTTGTGTGTAACGAACGGAATGTGAAATTTTATTACAATATGTAGATACAAAAGTAAACACGTTCAGTGTAGTATAGACCTATTGTCACTTTATTAAAGATTGCAGCAAACTTAATCTATATATCTGCTTTAAGGATACTTCTACCGGGATTCATGTAAGAATATGCGACCTTGGCTGTCTTCTCCGTTTGCATTTCAGTAAATTTAACGAATTGATAAAACCAACTTTTTTCTTTCCCCTGGGAAAGAAAGCAAAAAATAACAATATAACAGCTTATTTTCGTTTAAAAACACCGCTCCAAATTATCACTTTTTTTGTATGTTGTCTATTTTTGATAACTTAATCATTTTACATTCGAAAATGAATATCGTGAGAAACGAACTGCTGTGGGATATAAACCTGCTTCCGTAAACAAAATGAAGGTTTCTTTGCTGAATGATTGGATACCAAAATTTTCTATACATTGAGCACGCCCCTGACACTTTGTTGTTAATGCTTTTTTACAACTCACATACTTGTGTTTATCCCTCCTTATCGATTTGGCCAATAATCCTCACAGAGAGGGGTAGCCATAAAAGGAAAATAAATAAATAAAAATTATCGGATACCCTGTCACTATGAAGTGGGTGATAAATGATTCTACCACATATAAATATATTTGACTTTTTCCTGTGTTAGTCTGGCGTCTGTTGTCGGCCACAAACTGTCATTTAAGGTTGTTTTGGAGTACTAAGTAAGGTTGGGGGTAAAAACAACCTGCCTTATTACTTTGGATATTCAAGTTACACACAGTACAACCGCACGCAACTCATATTATAAAACTATGTTCACAAACTATTTTGGTTCTCAGTGATTTTAAGGGACGTCTGTAACTTACGCTACGTTTGCTCTCAGGTATCAAACTCCAAACAAGACTGGAAAAGCAGTGTTTACAGCATCTGATAATTTACGTTCTGCTAGCTTACAGTTACAGCTATATCACTTAAATCGTACAAAGATCTTACCCGTTGTAGTTGTGTTAGCCAAAATCACGAAGACAGACTTAGAGTATCTTGCTTCTTCGGATAAATACGTTAAGTTGATTCGAAAATGTACATAGTTATTTCAAAATAGTGACTGGTTGAATATGTAAAACCTTTCTTCAAGAATTCTCTCGACGTTGCCTTAGTAATGAATGCACCACGTGACGGGAAGAGTAAGGCACCATTTTAAGTTGAATGCAGCCAATATCGAATTTTGAATTTCTCAGAAGGGAAAGGGGTTTTTGTTACTTCAAGTAATGTGACGTATTCAAATTTGGGAAAGAAGACTCAAAATTCGAGTTCCGGCAAGGAGTACTCCTTTTTTTCCATGAAAATCATCTTAGGTCGTTGATGCTTTTACGAGTCAACGAAATCGGAATATATTGAAACAAGTACATTATTTAAAAGATGACAACGGCTATTGTCTGCAGCAAGAAGTTCAATTTCTTAAAGAATAAAACGACGAACATACATTATCATTCCACAAGAACATTAATTTTTTGTACTTTGGATAAGCATTCGTAGTCTTTCGCCAATGAATTCAGCTTAAAGGGTACATAGTCTTTCAGCAACCCTAAATTCTAACTGCTTGAGGAATTAAAGAAACACCGGTAAACGAGGCGTTTGGGGATCAATATCTTAGCGGTTTGAGTTGGAACCTCAATTACCGTAAATTTCTCTTGTCACATAATATTGATCGATTGCTGAATGCTGTAAACACTTTGACTTGGCATTGGTTGTTAACCAACAAATTTTTCATTGCATGCATTGATATCACTATATCATTATCAGTAATATTTATATCATCATCATAGTTTCCAACTACATGCTAATATCTTTCACACGGCAATCAGCCCCGATCGATTGTTAAATAATCAGACTGCTTTGGCTTTGGCTTTGTAGTATGCGGTCAAGGTGAACATATAAGAATAAGAAATTTTGTTGCTCCGGGCTAAAACACTTTTGTTTCATGGCGCTAGGACCACCGAGTGGATACGGATTATCTGCGAATATTCTTTCAGATCAATGAATCCTCTAATTTAAAGAAGCACATAAGGGATTTCTCGTTACGATCGTACACTCAACAAATCTTGGTCCGATCAAACATGAGTGTGAAAGAAGGAAGCTGTTTTAATAGAAGAAAAGGTACTTCCTTTTAAAGGAAGTGTTGGCATTGCGGAAAATAAGGCAGATAACGCAAAAGTTAACTCTAGGTATCGACATCCTATCGTAAAAAGTGCCAGATCCACCTAGCAGATATTTCAAAGTATCTATTGTTTTTATTTTTGAAGATAATTTAAATAATATGCTAAACAACATTATTAATTACCTTATTAATAAGCAATTGCCGAGAATCATAAACAAGTGTTCAATTCTTCACGAGGTAGTGCAAACTCAGTGAAAGAAAACAGTAAGTATTTTAAAACTTCTAACTTAAAAGTTAGCGAAAAGTATAATTGAAATATATTGGATAAATTTAGATGATATGATGAAAACGAAACTAAAGTCGAAAGAAAGACACATGGCAAATATTGCGCAAAAGATCCAAAATTTGATTTCCTTTTTTATATAACAACTAATCAATCAAACGTTTCGGCGAAATGGAAAGAAAAGCACATGATTGTCGACGACAAACAACTGATCTCTGTATATTTTTACTCGCAAAAAATAATATTTCAGGAAGTTTTGCCTAAGGCTCTTAGATCTGGTTCTAATCAACTACTCAATCCATCACATTACGTGTAACTTCAATTAGTTTGACACTTACGTAAACCCGTCCTCTTCTTGAAAAGGTGTGATGCAGCCGTAAAAGATCTGGAGACGAGTTGAAGTTACCTCCGCCGCGAAATCATTTCCGCCGCCATTGAAACTTTTGCCGTGGCGTTCACAAATTTTGGTTGTCGGTGTCTGCAAACTTTTGCCGTGTCAATCACAAACTTTGGTTGTCAGTGTTCTTAAATTTTTGCCGTGGTTTTCACAAACTTTGGTTGTCGGTGTTCTCAGTGTCACAAACTTTTGTTGTCGATGTTGAAAAACTTTTGCCGTGGCGATCACAAACTTTTGTTGTCGGTATCTGCAAAACTTTTGCCGTGCATGGCGATCACAAACTTTGGTTTTCGGCGTCTGCAAACTTTTGCCGTGGTGTTCACGAGCTTTTGTCGTCACTACTTTTCAATCGTTTTCGTCAAATTTCAATTGTTGTCGCTGTTTTAATTGTATGTGGTGTTAAGAAAGTTGTTGTGGTGTTTGTTGAGTGTTTTTGCCGTGACACTTGTCGGCCACCGTAATTTTTTTTTGTTTATGATGAACACCGTGGATGTTTTAGTTGAAATTCTTCAAAATATTTTTGGAGGTGAAATCATTGTTGAATTATAGCAAAAACGAAAGCTATTTTATAAACTCGTGGCTATACTTGTAATAAGAATTTAAAGGTCTAATAATTTCATATTAAACATTGATATCTCCGGAAAAAGCCCAAGCGTTAAATGACCATTTTTTCTATTTCACGGCTTAAATAATACAAAGTCGAAAAACTTTAAAAAATATGATAATCCAGAAATCCAGCTACCCAGACAGGAACTGATTGTCAGTTTACCAAATTTGCTAATTTCCGAGAAATTAGAAAACTGGCAATCAATACCTTACCGCTAAATGATATTGATAGGATCACTGCCAACATTATTGCGTCACATAAAAAAATTTCCGGAAAGGAAATAATTTATCAACAAACGTAGCACATTGCACACTGTTGAGACCAGAGGTTTCGCCTGAACAGCAAGCTTTAAACATCATTTCGACACTATATACACAACACGAAAAAACGGATTTGCTCAAATTTGCCACGGTAGCGCAGATGTAGCAAATAAATACATGTTTGCACCTACAGAAAACAAGGAAAAAAACATATTTTCTACACATCCAAGCAAATGTGGTATTGACTATCTTTGCAATCCAATCCTTCGATAACAAGTGAAAGCTATTCCAAAAAATGGCTGACGCTATCCAGGCCGGGCTATTTATTGCGCTAGAGGCACCAGGAGGAAAGGATTCGCCCCCCACCCCCCTTGTAATTTCATTTTGCAGCTTGGCAGTAATACCAATTAGCCAATGGTTTACATAATTTTGAATTAATTAGTTCTTATAATTAGTAATGACATCTTAAGGACGTCATCGGTTTTTAACATCCGAAGGTGCATTTCGCTAATTAAAAGTCACTAAATTGCTGATTTTCAGCTTTTTTGCTCTAAACAAACGTAACAGAAGTTTATTCAACCAAACATTTGCGCTTGAAAAGAAATGACCACAATATGACGACATGAAACGGTTGAACTCTAAAATAACAAAACCGGTTACAATGACAACGACGAAAACCCCTTAAGTTTATGTTGTTGTTGAGGGTCTAACCACTAAAAATTGGCAGGATTTCTTATGTGATACTACAAAAATCAGGTATTTATGAAAAACACGCCAAGGCAGTCATAATTTCTAAAATGCATAAAAATTCCCAAAAAGAATTGCTGTTATTTACCCAAACTAGAAAATTCACGAAAATGTTCATAAATGGAAACTAAGGAAGTCTGTCGCGAGTTTAAAGCCGATAAGACTTGTAAATCATTTTAAATTACATGTCCAAACGTAAAAAATTGCAAAAATGACGTCACAACTTATGGTTGCCATGGAAACAGCTTAGCTCTATGAGTAACAATGCAGTGAATTAATTAGAGCTTTTTTGAAATCCGAACTCAAAGACCCAATAATTATAATACGGATATAATGCTTCGTTTTCTTTTGTGGTGGAGCGTGAGTATATTAGCACAAATAATTGTTCATTAATTGCTGATTCTAATACTGACCAACTTTTGTTTACATAGAAAAGACTTGTTTAGTCAGAGATAAGATGAATGTTCAACACGGTATTCCACTGTTATATTCTTATGCTATTTAAACGTGCCATGTTTGTGCTTATGCTTTGGATTTCCTTCATGGCAAAAGCTCAAACTTTAAAATTAAACAGAGCAAAGAGGAGGAGGAAAGTTGTAGTAACATCCTTCTTTACAGGGAAAAAGGTGTTCGGACGGGATGTAGTAACAGCCTACCTGAAAGGGAAAAAGGAGGGGAGGCTGTGGCAGCAACATCCTTCTTGAAAAGTAAAGCCTGCAAAGTCTGTAGTGGAAAGAAGAGTCTTTTTGGTCAAAATGTGATAAAAAACAACGACTTATTTCGTATACCTTTCACATTTATCCATAGTTACAGTCGATTATCTTGTTTTAACTTGCTATCACAGCATATAAAAATGAATGATATTTGACAGCATAAAGAAAAGGGTGGGTTTCCACGTTATCGTTAGCTTACGAGAAACAAGACTGTAAAAACAAAGCTATCTCGAAAGTAAGGAATGCGCTGAAACTAAATTTTGCTTAAGATTGAATGTATTATTCTTTGTAACTTGAGGGTACTTATAAAATATGGAACATTTTAAAATCATACGTCGGGAAGAAACCCTAGTGGTCATGTATACTTCTTTTATTGTAACGATGAAAATAACCATTGCTGTTTTATTGCGAGAGAACAATGCAAAATGCATTAATTTTTCACTTTAATAGACACGTCAGTCGATATATTGTACGTAGACCTCTGTCCATTCAGGCATAACCAGCTCACGTCTTGCTTACAGAGCAATGCATTTGCTTACGCATGAAACAGACAGTTTGATAGAATGAATGTTAGGAACACAACTCTGAACGTATACATAAGGTCAGACACGTTCTGATTGAAATACAATAAGAGTCCACCGTTTAATTTGTTGCAAGAGAGGGAGATTGTTTTGCTTCACCTTCGGCCGCATTTTCTTTTACTTTTTCTGTCACATTTCTTTCATAAACTTTCAAGGATTACAAACTTGTAGTCTTCACAGAGCGAACGAACTTGTTTGGGCACATTTTCCACACCTCCTTCCCCAACAAAACTAAATGGTCCCTTCTTAGTTTAAGTAACTACAAAATGAAAATCAAGACAAATTAAGAACTGTCTGCCTTAGTAAAAAATAATAGATATTCAAGTATCTAGTATAAGATAAATACAGTTCACATGATAAAGTCACTTCCGTTGTGATTGTTCTGTAAAAGATGAAAGTTGTTCTGTACTTGTATTTTCTTCCCTCTGTAGACCAACAAGGTTCCTAACTGCACGGCGTATCTCAGGAATTCTCCAGTAATAGAGGACGGGGTTTAAGGAAGAGTTCATGAACACAACTGTGAGCGTGATATTACTCGCCACATTCACCGCGGTGTTGCGACCAAGAGCTAATAACATTATACGAAAGCAAAAGAATGGAGTGTAACACAGAACAAATGCCACATAGACGAATAGCATGCTGTAAACAGATTTTTTGTATTGAGCAGCTTTTAACCTTGATTGTTTTGCTGTTCCACTACCCTCCGGCTGGACATGAACTTGCACTACCACTTGACGAAGGGAAAGCTTTCGGACAATCTTGAAATAGAGAAATGTTGTGAGAATAAGCGATATGGTGATAAAAAGCAGTTCGCATAAGAAATAAGCGAGCACGCTCACTAGATACACGGCTCCAAGCACAATTGACATAAACCACAGAGCTGCTATTGCTGCTGTCACACGGTTCAGCTTAACAACGCTGCGATAACGAATCCCAAGATGAACCGCTAGAAAGCGGTCGATGCTTATAAAACAGATAGTCCCGAATGACACAAACACAAACAGGATCGCAACGTAAAAATAGGCTGCAGCAACATAGCAGTGAATACCCCGCCAGGCGTTCATCTCAGAAATTTTGTATGTTATGTACATCGGTTGAGCGAGAAGGCCAACCCCGAGATCCGAGAGAGCTAAGTTTGTCAGCAACATAAACGATGGCGACTTCAGAGAAGAGGATTTCTTAACGGCTGCGATAACAAGAATATTTCCAATAATTGCTGCGAGGCTTAAGATTCCATTAATCACGGACAGTGTGAAGTACAACCCATAGAGCTTATTGGCGTAGTCTTGTTGTTGCTTGAGCCAGTCGGTGCACAAATCACGATACATCTTGATAATGATATCTCTCTCTATCTGCTTTTCCCAATGCAACTACTTTTCAGCAACGAAGAAATTGGTATCCTTGCCGGTTTTTCAGGTTGCACGTTTACTGTTTTCACTCCTTCAAGACCTTCTTCTTATCATCGACTTGTAGTTTCAGTGTCAAACTCTCAGAAGTGACTTTGACTTGTTTGTGCTTGCTCTTTATATCATTCGACGTTTCGCTTACTTAGCTCCATATTTAGTCCTAAACTTCCTGTTTAGAAACTTCGGGCGTTTTTTCTTTATGTGGGCGGCTTTTGACTTCTTTGTTCCCACTTGTTTTTATTATATATTCTAGAAACTATGACTTTAGCAACTAGTATTGCTACTTTATGTTCGACAACTGTCTTCCCTTTGTTATTGCAAGAGTTATACCAATTCTTAATCATTCATTAAGAAAAAAAACTGATATATCCGGCTCACTACGTTTCATCATAATATTTACAGATAGAAATCTCTCACGTAGTCGGTTTAAGCAAGTTGATAAAGAAATTTTCTTCTAACTGTAATAACAACCGCCGACTATAGTATTCCTGTGTTGTGAATTGAAACAAAGCAACCGCGAGCGCTTTTAACCAAAACTTTATGGAAAAGTCAGCATGCCGTTTACTCGCCAAATCAATAAACATTTGTTAATAAAAGTTTTATTCATAAAAGTCAAAGGAACGTATGCAAGTATAAGGTGGAAAACTTGAAGCGGCTGATATATGACATATACTCACAAGCTTGAAAGAAATAAGACTTACATTATCCGATTTACAAAAGCAGGTTCGAGGCGTTAGGCAGACCGCTAGTGCCAGCTCACAAAGATAATTTTAGATAGTTCTTGAGCTTATCCCCTCTGAGTCCATGCTGGACGTCTGCAAGCGATCGAAAATGTTGACTTTTTCTTGACCAGTGCTTGGCATAGTTTAGCGGATATACGCGAGAGTTAAGTAGGAGTAAATCCCCAAAACGTTTCATATCAGTAACATACATTCACAGACAAGGAAACTGTTTGCAAAAACAATTTTTACGTGGTAAAGAAGATCGACAACAAAGCCACATATGCTGTATTCTTATCATTAGCATTTTCGAAAACTTTTTCTCTTCCATGGCTTTCGTTTTTTCCGTTCATGTTTAAAACATACTCCTTAGAGTATGTGTTTGTAATGTATAATTTTTATTTTGTACGCTTTGCTCAAAAAAGAACAGTATAGTTTTAATCAATCCCCAGGAAGATTAAACTAAAACTTATTTATCATAATTTGACTGAGTTCCCAACACAAATCAGTTCTGCAGGCATTAGTGAAAAAAGAAAGAAAACAGTTTTGTGTTTTTGTTATAGATACCGTTTCTAAAAATTCTGTTTCCAGCAAGGTTTCATATTACACTTTGAAGAAAGAAGTCACACACGTAGTCAAATGTTGACGGGTAAACATAAAAAGACTTTCACATTGCCATAACCAGTTGCGAAACAAACGACGCATAATTTTGTTAAGAGCCAGATATATTGGCTAATGCTCACTGTTCTTCGTTTTGGACAGATTCAGCTGGGCTGAAACTGTTCTTAAACTGTTCTTAAAGTTCAGATGTTTTCATTTTTACAAATGATAACATTGTTGTATTTTGTGAAGAAAGTACAAAATGAACAACCTTGTTTCACCAAGATTTAAATGAAAACATAATAAGCGCAGGAAATAAGGATTGTGGTGTTAATTAACGAATTTAAATATTTCGTTTAAAAACTTTTTAGGGCTTCGAGTGTCGTTGTTGCTCCAAGTCTTTGCGGCCTCAGTTTGCTTTTGAAATTTTTCTTATAACGTTGTTCTTTAATTAAAACCATAAGAGTGTAAGCAACCGAGAGCTCCTTTAATTACGTAAAAAAAGTCACGTTTACCTGTTAAATCTATAAAATATTTAGTATTATAATTGTTATTTTTGAAAATATGATGATATCTTACTTTCTCTGGTTCCTTACAGGCAATCGAAGTTTTTATCAACTTTTCATGTTTTTTCGAGAAATCGAAATAGATGACGGCAACTTTTGGTATTATAGTTTATCGGACACATGCATGAGAGTTCGTTTAGATGGTCAACCAAAAATTACAGGGTTGGTGTAAGCTAAATTTTAAGTTCTCACAGACAAGGAGATGTATAGCTACATTTAATCACCCATCGTAAAAATAATAGAAAACAAAGCTATAGTTAACAGCTAAACCAACGAATATCTAGTCATCGAATAACAAAAAAAAAGAATTGTTTTGACAATAAAATGCCCACAGCAATGAAATTGAGCGACAGGACCAGTAAAATAAGTTTTAATCTGCGGACATTTAAACTTTGAGTACGCCCTTCTCCAAGACATGAATTACACAACACCAAAAATTGCCTCAAAGCTCAGTCCCTAATAGAAAACTTGTAATTAAAATTGAAATTGAATCACAAGAACCTTAAAACCAACTGGGAAATGCAGCAAATTGATAAATTCATTAAAAAGTCTGATTGGAGGCTACCATTTTCTTTCAGGCTGTTCGCATTTTTAGCTTCAAGAACCGTGTTTCCCCGTTGCTGCAAGCAGTTCCACAGTTAAAAAGTTGTCTTTCTTAATATTTCCGTAGTTAAAAACTGAAATTCGAGCTGTGCTGAGTATTAATTAGTAAACGCATTTGTTTTTACTAGACTATTAACTCGAGATTTGTTTTCACTTGCATCTCACCTTTTATCAAAACATTTTAGTGTTTACTTTACTTTAATAATCTTTTTCCTTGATTGTACAGCAACTAAGATAGAAATCTAAAGATGTCCTAAAGGTTTCCTTTCCAAAATTTTAGGCCAAAATCTGTCACGTATACGATTGTGTACGGGTAAGTGTAGAAACGATCTTCTAATACAATAATCCTTGAATTTCGAAACAAAACAACAACTGCAAGCTATATAGCTTAGACTTTGTAAACGACTTGCAGTTTTCTTACGAAATCAGTAAAATTATTACTACTAGAATTAATATAATTTAACAAGATGCGAACGAAGTTAAAAAGTAAGCTTTATTTTCATGCACATATAGACAATTATTTTTGCTTATACTATCTTCGCTGTGCAAACTAACATAAAGTATGGAAGTAATTGAACAATGAGAATGACGGTTCGTATTTCTGGCACCAGAGTATGCTTTTTTTTTAAATACTGTACATGCATATACCTTTATTAAAATAAACAATAATTCACAGCAAAATCCTTTTTATCATATCTTAGTTTATCCACTTAACTTTGAGTTTCACCTCCCCCTTTGAGTCAAAAAGCACTAATAAAAATAATAGTGATAATAATAGTAATAGTAATAGTAATGATAATTATTACTAGAGTGTATTTATCACGTCATATTATGTTGTTGTTAAATGGAATATTACAAAGACTTAACTTAATGCTTAATAACACTAAAAAAAGTAATTAATTACTGAGGATTTAAAGGTGATGTTTTACGGTATCGTTGCGCCAAACATTGATGTGGTGTAACAGGGTAGAGTGAACAGGTTCCTTTTTGCTGGGCAGTATGACAACACTATTCACAAATTTGCGACTCGCTGCCGCAACTGAAATTACACGACCTCATTTTTGTTGCAACAATGTTGCGCAAAAATCTTGTTCAGTGTAACATCACCTTAAAGCTTTCTGCTAACTCAGTCCAATCAAACGCAGTTTTTAAATCTTAAAATAATAATGAGAAATATCCCAAAATGCGCTCTATCTCCTAATTCTGCAAACAAAGGACATCTCGCACTTTGTGTTTTACACTTGGAGTTCCACCCTGGTAATGACGCCATAATTCAGGGTAACCGCTCTATCTCTACTAAGCGCCATCAATATCACTGTCATTATCGTTATCGGGTTAATT
>JAOBYE010131111.1:0-22082 GCA_025403585.1 Parazoanthus swiftii | reverse complement strand
CGATCAAATTCGTCCAAGTTCTCGTCCTTTACGTCTTCTGTCTCAAATGATGCACCGCCAACACGCTTCTGCTCTTCGTCATATGTATTGAGCTGTCGCCTCCTTTGCTCTTCCTGTTTTAACAGTTCCAACTCTTCCTGCTCTTGTTTGTATCTTTCCTCTTCCAACTGCCTTCGCCGTTCATCGTCAGGTGTCTGTTGGAGAGCAAACCGGCTTCTGCCAAGTTTGTTAACTTTCTTATTTTTAACTTTGCGGTCAAACTCGTCATCATCACTAGCGACAACCGTCGTCTCTTCTTCGTCTTCATCAATTGTACGTCTCCTTTGCTCTTCCTGTCTTAATAATTCCATTTCTTTCTGCTCCTGTCTGTATCTTTCCTCCTCCAACTGCCTTCGTCGTGCATCGTCGGGTGTCTGTTGGAGAGCAAACCGGCTTCTGTCCAGTTTGTTAATGGCCTTTTGTTTGATCTTAGCCTCATACTCGTCCTCTTCTTCAGGTTGTAGTTCATCCGGAACTGATTCAACCGGTTCTGGCGCACGTCGGACTTCCACAACATCTTCCACTGTCTTTTTGCTCACTGGTTGCGCAATCTGTTTGGGAGCAAGGAAGACGTCTCGACTTTGAACCTCTGTGAACGGGCTTTGGTTAAGAGACAACTTGCCAACTTTCTTTTCTTTTACTCTACTGTCAAATTCGTCTTCGTAGCGTTCAAATGCTACGGAATTCGGCTGGTTTTTCACTGTTGTCTTAACCGCCACAGATGGAAGTTCAGTTTCTTTGCTCTTTCTTCTGTGTGTTTTCTCTTGTTGTTTCAAATCCTCATCCGCGCAGAATCCCTGCCACAGACTCACGTCTACTTTCCCACCAAAACTGCGTCTTTTTACCTTTTCGTCCACTTCATCACGGTAAATATCCTCTCTCTCAGTTGTTTGATCTTGCTCATCTTCACGCTGTCTTCTTCTTTCTTCTTCTATTCTCGCCCTCTCCATTTCTTCTCGTTCTTGTCTCCTCCTTTCTTGTTCCAGCCTATATTTCTGGCTATCTTCCGAGGGCGTGTTCCCCTTTTGAAACTGGCCAGTCAACGTTTTGTCCAATTTGTCCACTGAATAGGGACGCCCCGACTAAAACAAAATGAAAAAAGGAAGACTTTTACAAAACATGCAAACTATTTGTATATCTATACACTTCGCCCATATTAAGTACGTCAATTATTTTTCTTTCTTTGTATTGCCAAATCAACTTTCTTAGAACGTGACTGCTCAAGTTAATCAAGCATGGGAAAATCAACATTTTTAAAATTCCTTGGGAAATTTTATCGCCTTTTACCTTGTCACCTGTAAAGAGTTCAAGGAAGTAACAAAGTTTAACCCGAAACAATGCAAGATGATTAAATCCCTTGGGGTATTCCCTGTGTTTCAGCAAGGCTCTACTCTCAGTACGAAAGATCCTACTGGATGTTTAACAACAGAATTAACAATATTTGACACGTTCTCACAATAAATCATTGTATGTTTGTCTACGGATGGGAAGGTTTATCCAAAAGGTGAGGATTATTTATGTTGTATTTTTATTAAATGGCATCTCTCGTTCTCTCAGTAGAGGGCGACCCCTATATTTGGAGGTTGGGATGCTCGTCGAATTTTAGAAATTGAAAAGTACAATTCGTTAGTCATTAAGGAGTTGCTTCGGCAAAACCTGAATTATTTTAAACTTGGTTATTTGTAGAAGTAAAAATAGCTTCTAAATCGGCTTTTGATCACTGAATCAGATGTTACGAATGGCGTTTGATTCCGCTTAGTTTTTTGGGGAAACTTTAGGGTTGGGTACTTTTTAGAATTGTACAATTTCAAGGCAAGGTATTAGTGAGTGTTTTTCCTTATTTTTCGACAATAAGTTTACAAGTTCTTCTATTATGAACTGACCTCGGATTCGGCGTCATTTTCCTCTATGGCTTCTCCTTGGTTTGCGTTGAGCGTCAGTTTTGAAGGAACCAGCATTTCTGTCTTTGACGGTGTATGGTGCATGTTCTTAAGCCAGTCATAGCGACTGCCGTCTCCTTTTTTGATAGCACCCTTGGCAGCGTTTCCATCGTCTTTTTGTGCAAACCTGTTGAACTTGCTGGTATCGAGTTTGCCTGGTTGAAACTGGCCAGCACTCTCCCACTTCTCCTCATCTCTCGTCATGTGGTGCTGTTCATCTTGCTCGTAGAAGGGTTGTCTTCGTGGCTCCTCTTCATCGCTTTCCATTCCGTAGCCGTCTTCCGCTCTCCACAGTGGCTGCAAGCGAAATAACGTCAGAGATTAGCCGGAGATTCAGATTGAGACTCAGACTCAAGACTCTTTCTTTCTACGCTGCCAGCGGGCGTCGCTCGAAAAAACAAAGAAAGAGTCTGGAACTCAATTGTAGCTTTGCCAACTACTGGTAACTGAGCCAGCATGACTACGCAAATTTCGTTTGACTACCAGAATTGGTAAGCAGGGGGGAGAAGAGGAAAGGGGTGGGGGGAAGGGTTGGGAGAAGGCCAAGGTGTCTGCCAACTGGAACTCAAGCGTTTTTCAAAAAAAACACGACCAAAGGTAAGGTGGTAATTAAATTGCCAAGATAAAATCAATATTTTTCTAAAAAAGGGGTTTCTGCAGCTTCTGTCAACCCCCTTCTACTAAGCCTCTCAAACCCTCATCCCAAAAGGGAGATAAACTTAATATACGAAAAATGCAAAATTACATTTGTTTGCCTTTTTGATACCCAACAAAGTGATCTCAAAACGTAAATTACTGATGCAGTTAACGGTTTCATTTGTTTATTATAGAGTATTTTATAATTGGCTAATGGATAGCAAAAGTAAAGTTTTTATTACAAGGTAAAGTTAACAATTCCCATTCATATTTTGTAGAGGCCTTATAAAACCACTGCTTGTGTTTTCGGACTGTACTACAAACACTCTAGAAGGTGTTGAGCACTTTAGAAAGAAGGGAAGCACGCGGGTTACTTTTAGTGTCGTGCTTCGCTGTGACCAGACAAAAACAGCTGGTAGAAGGTTGGACACCGGCTTGTTTTGAAAGCCCCGATCATCAACAAGGTTCAGTATCAATCGACAAATGTCCATGATAATGCTAAGACAAAAACGTAGAACATTTACCGGAGCAATTTCAGAACACCCCCCCCCCCCTCCTCCCCGCTTTTGTTCTGGAATCTACTGCGCACACATTTCTATAGAACGAGCAATAATAAATTAACTAAAACTAACTCGAGTGGGTAGGGGGTATTTTGCAATCAAGCCCATTTGCCATATCTGCTACCGTGACACTGTAAACCAATTTATTACCGAGTATTCTGACATTAGCAAAACATAACTTTCGTTGGATAACAGACGGGTCTACCGACTGTAACTCCCGATAACTCGAACCTTCAACGGAAAGGTTCGAATTATCGGGGGTTTGAGTTATTGGGACTAAATTAGCGAAAACGTGACTTGAGAGGAGGAGAATGGAGAATGAAACGAGTTCGAATTACAGACTGTTCGAAATCAAGTATTCGATTTAGTGGGAGGCTCGAATTATCGAGGAGTTTAACTGTATCGTTAGACACCAGCTCCCTTACCTCTGGTGCGCTCTCGACTTCGTTTTCAGATCTGACTTCTTCGTACCTACAAAGATAAATTTAGGAGGTGAGAACACTGCTCGAGAATGGTTTTCGTGAGCTTGGATCGTACAAGCGCTGATGACAAATAGCCTAAAAGGTGTTTTCGATGTCCAGCAACTGTTGTAGGGAATACAGATGTTCCAAGAATGGTTGTCTCGCTCACTGTGTATTCGTGCATTGTGTACTTTACTTCACTTCACTTTAATGTATTGTGCGACCAATACTAATACAATATATGTATGCACAGCGCATAGTAAAAAAAGAATTACATTTCCTTGATTATGGCCTCAAAAGACTCTACGTTGTTACCGTTACAATCAAGAGTTTGGGAGACTGTCCCAGAGTCTGACTTCCCAAGTACAAGTAAATAAGCGCAATATTAGTGAAACCGAAGTTAGAAAAAGAAGCTATAAAAAGATATCTTACAAGTATACAAACTTAAGTTTCAGTAATTAATTTTTCATTCAAACACTAGATTAAGTGATCAGCTTTAATAATATAAGAAAAATTGCAAGGAAGCCGCGAAGAAACTGTATGAAGCTTTTGATAAAGAATGTTAATAGCAGACAGTAGTCGTTTCAGTCAAGGGTCACAGTGGCCTCCAAAGCAGCCGCCTTATTTCCTTCTCAGCTGGCCCCTTGGAAATCGGACTAATCGGTCCGATTTCCGAGGGGCCCGCTGCGAATGGAGGCTGGGATCACAGCCACAAGTAGCATTTGAGAAGGAAGAACAGTTACATTTAGTTAATATAGCTGATTAGTTAAATTTTCAAATTCAATATTTTACCTTTGGGTCTTGAACAATTTTTCTGGTCAGGAAAAGCACATCTATCTAAACCTATGGCTTTGTTCGAAGATTCCGGCGTTCTTAACTTTGCACTTAAGTATAAATTTTGCGAAATCTAAGCCTCGGTGTCTTCACAAAGTCTGTTGTTATTAAGAAAAAAAGCCTTTATTTCTGATGTACAAGTTTCAATATCTAACAGTTTTGTGAAAACAGAGTCCAGATAAGAGTACAGATTTTCTTCCTTTAAATAGCCTACGTCACAGACAAATCTAATGCATAATACTTTCTTGTTAAAAAATTTCAATCAGTATCGTGGATAAACTACAAACATTGATAGAAATACTGGAAGACTAGTTTTGAAAAAACTGTTTTTTCTGCGTTAGCAAGTAAGCTGAATATGGGATCACAAAACCATACACATATCAACCTTTGTTGATCAAAACCCATATTGATAGATATTTTTTGATCTCTATTTCATTTCCAGTTTGTCAACTCCGTCACAGTGTCATGAACTGGCGTTCTTGTCGACAAAGAGGATTATGATGAATAATTTTTTGACTGACGTATTTAAAGTATCAGTTAAACCAGAATATTCCCTTTTATGAAGAAGACCCAATGTACTTTGCTATTTTCATCAGATAAAATGTTCCTCGAAAGTGAAAGAGTTTTATATTATATAAGTGCAAAACAAGATGTGGAATGGCTAATATACAGCTGTTATGAACAGTCTGAAGTTGTATTGTATTAATCGATTAAAATACGTCGTCTATTAAAATGCAAATTGCGTTGTTTTTGCAAGATTATTCAAGTCTTGCTAAACCAGCTGAAAAATGTCGCACCAATATAACAAAACACCGCAATTCCAGTTTTGCTTTCAAAGTAAGACGGTCTTCAAAACCAATATGAACAACGGAATTAAACCCGGCGAAAACCACCCGAAGGTGGGTTCTTCGATCATAACACATTCCACTTTCCGATATTTAAATAACTTTAATAAACTTCACTTGGTTCCAAATGTCAGGCAAACAATAAAATTTAAGAGCTTTATTATCTTGGAAAACGAAAAATCGAAGCTGCGAGAATGTTTTTGCGCAGACAAAACGTTATACAGTTCTTGAAGTTGGTAGAGCAAAATGTACAAAAGAGATGGAGTTTTTGCGGTTCTGAAAGTGACACTTCTGTACAGAGACACTTTTGTTAATGATTGTTCTCATTGTGCTATCGACCTACAAAGTAGTCTATGACCTTTGTGTCTTGAAAGAAGCCGTAATTTGAATAAAAATTCAAGTTAATGAGTATCAAAATAATTAATCCTTCCCGTTTTTGAAGCAGTTTCCACAAAAACATATATCATGCTTTAGCGAAAGCCGTTCACTTCTGAGAGATTTAAAAACCACTGCAATACATTAAATTAAAACAACGGCCATTTAAAGTTTGAATAACTGGATGAAAGTTAAATATTCCTTCAAAGGTGCAAACACACAATGTTATTAATACCTCACAAACCCTGAAACAACATTGATCTGAAGAATGTGTCCACTCAAATGGTAACCAGTCTACGCTATCTACGCTATACACCGTTATCGAAAAATAGCAAAACCTCACCTTGGTTCTTGCAGTAATTCCTTTGCTTCAAATTCCTCAAAAGGCTTCCCCTTCTCTTCCTGTTGCGACGCAAAACCATTCTGAAAAGGACCGTGACTTTTATGCGGTGACATGGCCACTCGCTTTTCTCTTTCGCTTGGCTTTTGCTCAAAGTCCTGAATTAGGTTACCGCTTCGACTGCCACGCTGGGATTGGCCAGTTCTATCCCATTTCGGACGCTCATCCGGTAGATCTGACCGTATATCAAACCGCTGCCTGTTGGAACTTTTCACTTCCATCGTCTGTTGACCAGGCGGCAGTTCTTCCTCCAAATTGTGTACTTTGTACTCACGCTGCAACACAAGCCGCAGTGAAACATCAAGTGAGAAGGCCTTGTATGTATAAATGGCAAATTGTTGGCTATTCTAGCAACAGCGAAACGGAATCTTAGCCAATTGTGTGTACTGCGCGGGCCGTCGAAGGAAAAGTTGGTCGCTGGGTCCTGGTACGTGGTATTTCCTTAATCCGTTATCGACCAGTCCCATCCACCAATCGTTCCACATCATTAAATCTCCATCGTGCTAACAAAAGATTATTTTAATCGCTATGTCACGTCGAATTCAAAAAGATCGTAGCTCGCGCGTGACGGATTTATTGTCGGTAAGAAAACTTAATTTCGTTAAGTTTCCAGCCATCGATCAGTTTGAAAATGTTTAAATGTACCATCTGTACCTTACAAACTATTTTTGTTTTTACTGCCGCAACATCCTACACCGAACAGATGTCATTTTCCAGAAGTTCAGAACAAAGCGAATCATTGTAACTGACTGTTTTTGAAGTCCTTGTCGCCCATAAATCTGTTCGCAGGTCATGTCAATTTATATTACACTCCTATTTAAGGGTGACCGAGATGAAACTGGCGATATTTCAAAAAAAGACGGAAGCACCCCTACAGGCTGTGTTTTTCATGCTTCAAACCGGATATAGCTCACTCCACAAATATGACATCCGTAAAGTTCCATAGCGTACGCCTACTGTTAGAAAACTTTTGCTTTCTCTCTTAACAGCATTGAAACAGACCATTTAGTAGGTTCGTCGGCACACCAACAATGGCAACAACAGTTTAATTATTTCCTTATTAGTTTTACAATTACAAAACATTTATAGTTTAGTTGATTTATAGTTTACATTGAAAAAAAGACCAAAAGGTTCTGGTCATAAGGGTTAAGAATACCAGGTGGCCAGACCGAAACACTAAAACCATTTATGCGAACAATATACTATCACACCCATTTCTACATGCACGTAGATAGGCACGTGTACACTGTTGACCCGCAGTAATTGGTGCAAACCGCAAGATGTTGCGATGACCCTGCCCTGTGTTCTTACCTTGAGTGAATTTTCCTTCTTATTGGCCAGAACGTCCCTTCTAAAGGTCCCAACTGGTTCTTCTTCAGTGTTGGGTGTGTGCGGCGATGGCGGCGGTTGATCAGACATATTCTCCCACATCAGCAACAATGACCGACGCCTCTCCAGTCTTTCGCCTTCAGTTTCCTCGGGAACGTCAGTTTTGTCCACTGTCTCTGGATTCATTTCACCTCGCTCTTGTCTCCGCTTCTCCTCCGCAACTTTTCGTTGGCGTTCCTCGATCCGCCGTCGTTTTTCTTCCATCTCTTTCTTCTTTCTTTTTCTTTGCTCTTCAATAGTCTCGTATTCAGCTCGCGCTCCCCACTGTGGTGGAACAGCGGGCTCAATCTCTTCTGTGGCCGGCGTCTGGATTAAACAAACATATTGATGGATAAAGAAAGGGTCGTTTTTGCCTTTCGACCATTTCAAAAGTTACAGCTAGAGCAACTTATTTTTATTCCCAAATTCTATTTCTGTAGTCTTGTCGTACTTGATTGTATGTGTATATGTGTTCAAGTCTTTGTCTACGTTTGTGACCTGTGTTTGATTTTGCCATACACTACTGGCATCTCCCTGTCTGTCTGTCTGTCTGTCTATCTATCTATCTACCTGTCTGTCTGTCTGTCTGTTTGTCTGTCTGTCTGTCTGAGTCTGACTGACTGGCTGTCTGTCTACTCTCTTTCTCTCTCTCTTTCAGTCTACCTACCTATCTATCCATTTGTCCGTCCGTCCGTCTGTCTGTCTGTCTATCTAGCTATCTAGCTATCTGAATATCTATTGGTTTGCCTGTCTGTTCGTCTATTCCTCTGTGTGTCAATCTGTCTACCTGTTTGCCTGTGGCCTGCCAGCCTGTCTATTGTCTTCTGTCTGTCTGTTGGTTTGTCTGCCTGTCTGTCATAACTCTAAATACCCGTCCATACAAGTTGCTGAACAACACTAACTGATCGAGTGCAAGCCATACCTTTTCGGCTTGGCTCTGGTCCAGCGCGAAAACTCGTGCGCTATCAACCTCGTCACTGTCCAGTGGAATGGTAGCGGTTTTCCTTTCTACCAAATGGTCCTGCGGTTTGGGAAAGGCCTCCCCCTCAGTACTATCCGCTCGCTTCCTGTTGACAGCGTGGCGCTGGATCCCACTCGCCTCAGTCTCCTCCTTGGGAAGCTCTTCCACAACCGAAGACACCTCTGTATGCTGCTGTTCCTGCTCGACCGGTTTGATTGTACCCTCGTCTATCAATAAAGACACCTCTGCTTGCTGCTTTTCCTGTTCAACCGATTTGATCGCATCCTCGTCTAACAATAAAGACACCTCTGCTTGCTGCTTTTCCTGTTCAACCGGTTTAAATACATCCTCGTCTATCAACAAAGGTACCTCTGCTTGTTGCTTTTCCTGCTCAACCGGTTTGATCACGTTTTCGTCTATCAACATCTTTCCTTTGGCTGTCGTTGGAACAAACGGTGTAATATTAGTTTGCTACTTCATGGGATTTATGTACCTATCGTCCTATTCGCCTATCGACTCTTGAGTCGACGATTAATGTGGATCGATGATATACTGTTACATACGTCATTGTCAATAGGGCCATCTGGCCGCGTAATTATTTGGGCATTTGCCAAAATATGGCTGGGAGGACTTGTCGGAAAAACGCCAAACAAGCTGACAACCTTTCAAAAAGCAGGAAAAATATACAAAAGACGAGGGTTTTAACACACCCTGTTTTCTTTTCTTACTTTTCTTTGTACACTGCTAAAAGTCAATCGTGTGATTTTTGGTTGGAAATGTTACACGCTTTATACTTTTGCAGTAGAAATTTGATTTCGAGACGTCATTTTGGAAACTCGGCGAGCGTTTGTTTCAGCTCTTACTACCTCACAAGCATGCGCAGTCGTTATTCCAACAGGTCGCCTGGGAGACGACTCGTTTGAAACGATCACTCAGAAGGATAAACAAACAGAGAAACAAGATGAAACAACGAACATCATTTCAATAACGACATTTTCGATGGTGATAGACCACAACTGTCATAACGCCCGTAATTGACGCAAAAAAGCAATTAAAACATACAGGCCTGTAGCCAGGAGTTTTGATGGGTAGGACACCATAGACACCACAAGGGGTGGGTTAACATTAAAGACCAAGACTGACTTACCACGCAGAATGTTTTACCAATCACAATCACAAGTTAAGCACACTGCTGTGGACCTTTTCGGCCCGTGTGTATGTGTGCGTGTGTGTGAGGGAGGGGGGGGGGGAGGTTGCGTGCGCATCCCGCGCATACCCCCCCTGGCCACGGGCATGACATATAAAAGGATTAAATTCAACAAGAAAACTGACTGGAGCTAAACAGTGGAAATACGGTCTATACCAAGCGTTCAATGTTTCTGTACGCTCCTACTAAAGGCCAACAAATATCGAGATAACATGAACAATCTCTTTGTACCTGGGTCAGGGCTTTGAACCAGCTCAGAAGGTACTTCAGGTTGAGACAGTCTTCGAAGGTTCTCACTAGCTCGAGGTCTGGCTTGTGTCTCAGTGGGGGTCTCACTGGGGTCAGAGGGTCGACGAAGGCTCACCCCTTCTCCTTCTCGGCGCCTCTTGTTTCGCTCTTCCCGGTTTTTCCGTCGACGCTTCGCTTCTTCGTCTTCTCCAGGGAAATGCTTACCTTCAATGCCATTTTTTTCAGTTTCTTCAGGCCGCTGTTGTTCTAGTTGCTTTGAAGGCTGGCTTCTGGGTGCTGGGATAGGCTCCGCTGTTTTAGGTTCTGCGGTGTTACGATCAACACTTTTCGATTCACTCGTCTTAGTCACTGCTGCTTTTGGGTCGGTGCTCGGCCTGGACTGGTATCTTGGGGCTGGGGTTGGCTCAGTCTTGGCTGGTTTTGGTGCTTCCGAGGGACCGCGGAAAAGGAACTGCGCCCGTTTGCGGCCAATATCACGTTTTCTCCTTGCCGCTCTGTCTTCCGCTTTGGAACTTGTACTTTCCTCTGGCGCCTTCTCGAAACGCTTCCTCCCTTCCTCGAACTTTGCTTTCATTTCTTCCCCTGCTTTTCTGATATTTTCCTCGTTGAGGTCATCTTCCTGCTGGCCTCCCGGTGTGTTAGTCTCTGGCCCGCGTTCACTTTGCCCATTTACAATAAACTTTAATTCCGATGTAACTGCCACTGGATCTCCAGCTTCCTCTTTCTTCCTTGAATCGTCTGTCTCTGAAACAGAAGCTGGTTGGCTCTCGTCTGTCTTAAGAGTAAACTTGTATTCCACTTTCTGGTACTGAACGTTCTCTTTCTCCTCTCGACTGCGTGAGCGCTCTCTTCTTCGTCGTCTTCTTGCTTCTGCTGTATCCTCGTCTTCGCTCGACCTTCTCAGTCGAACCCCATGTACAGTTTGAGTAACAATTGTTCTGGATTCCATCTCGCCAGTTACACCGACACTGTCGGAAACAGACTCACGACTAAACTGCGAGTTGTACTGCTGGAGATCAGGTACAGACGAAGCTCGCTGATTCTCATGAAGCCCCTCTGCCGAGTTAGCTGTTAAAAAACGTGTCTCCTGCAAACTGTTAAGGTTGGTTTCCGAAAGCGTTTTTCTTGACAACTTTTCTTCTCTCAGAAGGCGTTCAGCTTCTTTACGAATATAATCTGCCTTTTCCTTTTGCTCCAGTATCTGGTCAGCGAGTTCTCTCTTGATTTCCTCCTCTCTTTTCAATTCTTCTCTGAGTTTCCTTTCTGTTTGTCTTCGGATTTCTTCTTGCTCTTTCTAAACAGAATAACGGCACATTGTAAATGCAATGATGGGCAATGTGCCAAAAAAAATGACCAGGTGCAAACTAGCCTTCAAAACAGCCGCCTTATTTCCTTCGAAGCGGGCCCCTTGGAAGTCGTACCCGGATTTCCGAGGGGCCCTCTACGAAGGTAATAAGGCGGTGGCTTTGAAAGTTAGGTACAGAAGAAAGCGAGAATTAACGGAACTCGAGACAAGAGAAGTAAAAAATACACATGTACATACAAACTCTAGGCGCATGACAGTAAAACGCTGGAAGACTGGTGTTTAGGAAAGGCGAGTAAGCCAAATTCGTCGTTTGCATTTTTCTCTGACGAAGCAATAACCGCATGAAACGTCAGGTTTCCTTTCAACTTTACAGCGAAAAAAATTGCATATCAATCCTTGTTGATCAAACTTGACAGGACATTGAAAAACAGATAGTCACATGCAGTAACAAACGGCGGACATGTAAGGCACAGAAATGCAACAGAGATAAAGAGACAGACAGAAGACAGACAGATAGATACAGACAGACAGACAGACAGGCAGACAGTTGGACGGACGGACACACAGACAGATAAAACAAACAGATAAGCAGCCAATTTGTTCAAGAGAAGAGCTAACGCTCGAAACGTTTTACACCTAAAACCTACGGTGAAAAATTTACCATATCAACCCTTGATGGTTAAACTTATACATTAAGCTTAGTCGCCAACGCAGAAAAATACAGTTTCATTTAAAACTAGCCTTTCAGACAGTCAGACAGACAGACAGACAGAAGACAGCTGGCAGAGGCAGACTGACAGACGACAGACACAGCCGAAAGGCAAGACCTAAGGCAGGTATTCAGATAGATAATATGGCATATAACTGAATGAACAAACGCAAGAAAGAGGGATCTAAACCAAGTCACAAGTAAAAACCGACATGAAAGTACTTCTTACATGCTCCTGCCGCAACTGCAGATCAGCCTGCTGCTTGATCTCTTCCTCTCGTTGACGATACCGCTTCAGTTTCTCCTCGGCTTCCCGTCGGATCCTCTCCTCTCGCTGCTGGATCTCTTTCAATCGCAAGTCAGCTTCCCTTCGTATTTCGTCCTCACGCTTGTGTTGAAAATTGTTAACGCGATCGTCTGAAAAAAAACCGATCGATAGCTTAGCAGTTAACATAGTAGTCCTCCGGCTTATGAAACTTTGTACGGAAAAATAATGTTCAATATGGCGACAGTTTGAGATAAGCTTAGGTGAAGACTGCCAGCAAAGTGTGGGAATATTAAGGGGTTTCGTTCGAGATTCAAGATATGCGAGCTCGAGATAACGAGAGACTGGCTTAAACAGGTTTAACTTACAAAAAGATACACATACTCGCGGCAGAACCAGAAATTATGACAGTCCAAAACAACTCACTAGTTTTGCACGACCCTTAAGCAAACTTAAATCATTGTCACAAAACTGAATCCCGTCGAGTCGCAGAAGAAAAAAAACGCAAAATATCTTAAAAGACGAGTTTAATTTGAGTGTCTGCGGATGTGTGTAGACGAGAGGAGCCGGCCAGATATCTGCCACTCTCTCCAGTCTTCCTTGCTCTACCTTCCGCGCGGATAAGCCAACTTTTGGACTGAATCAGGTGAGGCCAGGGTAATATTTCGTAATCTATAAAATCACCAACTGTTAGGAGGTATAACCATGTATAATTTACGATTGTTTATTATGGGAAGTTTTCGTAACAAGTATCATTTCAGGAAGATTCCGACTGGATGGGTTTTTTGGTGATGCAAAATACAGCGATAAATGACCTGGACACTTTTCGCAAACTGAAATACCAAAACAAGTTCACGGCTTTCGATCAAACCAGTCACTTTTCCTGCGGTATAGGAAGGGAAATTTAGTTGTTTAATACACTAAACCTATTAATAATTAAGTTTTTCACGAAAAGGAATGATATTATATAAGGAAAGATAAAGATTATAAACAGCTGGAACTATTCATTAGGAAATCACCCGCCGGAATGTCTAAAGCATGGACTGAAAGGAATCCAGTGAGCTTTAAACCGGCCTTACCAAACCTGCCTTTCGCTGAACCTCGCCCGGCAAGCGGTAAACAGCCATGCGAGATTAAACCGAGCAAAATCAAAATACACTCCTTTTATAGCGAGAACGTCGAGGCTTAAAAAGGGTCACACTTAAAGGACACGTTATACTCACTTCCGGTTGAGACTAATAAAGGAATGCTTGTTCCTATAAACTTGAAAATGGAACAGAGAACACAGGGCCGCTTGATATTTCACCCAGCCTCGGGTACGACCAGCTCAGTTGTATAGAGCAATGCATTTCAGTTAATGCCGGATGCCGAAACTTTTCCGTTAGCTTCAAGTATTAATGTATAGTGCCGAAAAGTGTTTAAAACTCACAATGCCTTGTCGATCTAGTAGTGAAGAATTTCTAGGTTATGCAACAAGTAGAAATAGAACTATGACCTACAAATGGCTCCCAAATACAAACCATGCGGTGTGTCGAATACCCTCTCCTTTCTCACTGGCCGTGCGTTATGTGGAAACATAAACGTCAGTGACACAATAGGCTCGCGAGTATTGAACAATTCAACACAGGGCCGGCGGAACAGGGGCAGCTGGGGCGACTACGGCCGCTCCACTTTATTGGCCAATTTTATGTTATACTTTTATACAAAACGCTATGCTATTCGGCTCGTTTTCTTTCACTTGTTTCTTATAGCCGCCCCACTTGCAAAAGCGTTCTGCTGGCCCTTAAAACCAATGAATCGAAAAATACGAGAGCAAACTTGGAACAGCAACTTACGGACGCCTTTTCATCCGTAAGAAAAGATGCCTCCTTTTCCATATCTACTTGTCAGCTCAGCAAAGCAATTCCGTTGTCAGAAAGTTGGTTCCCCGCTGTCGATTTGGAAGAGGTCGTATGAAAGTTCTCGTCATCGCAAAAACGGCCGACCTTTTGTTTCTGGCGCGTTATATTTGCGCTTACAGTGTTTACAAATGAAAAATATTCTAAGACCAGAAGCTTACATTGGTCAATAGTAATTTCAAGTTTATAATTCAGATATTTTTCTACGATTTTTTCACAGCATGTTAAACTGGAACATTTCAATCGAACAACAGTCAGCATTGAATAAAAGCGTATTGAAAAATACACTTCATTTTCTCAAAGCAATACTACTGCCGCGATGACGGACGAAGCACGTTATGCTCGATATCTCTCATGGTCAGTTAGGTTTACTCTAGAATGAAAGAACTAGCATTTCTGAAATAAATTAAAGCGGATCAGTGTTCAATTTACAAAACACAATAAAGAAAACAACTGAATTCACTTAATTTTGGTGCACATACTTGCAATCTAACACTTTCTTCCAGAATCCCACAGGACAGCTCATATCAAGTTTGAACCAACCTAAAGTGAAACATGTACAAGTACAACCCAGTAGTCTACAGAAATTACTATACTCTGTTTTGTTTGCAGTAGCATTATACCGCAAGCTGTTTCTTGTGCTCTCGATTCGTCAGTGAATAGTTGTTGGTTTGCCCTGACAATTTCCAGCTTCAAGAATCAATTTCCTCCACACCGTCGACAGAAAAGTCGTGAACGATTGGAAAAAGTCTTGAAGGTGGGTAAAAAAGCCGCAGTTCTCAAATTGTGACCGTGAAAATACGGCGCTTGCAGAATTACCAGCTCTTAGTTGTTTACATTCCTGTCCAGATCAGGTCAGATCAGGATCAGATTGGGAAGAACAGAGCAGATCTAGACTTTTACACAAGTAAAGAGAACTGTCGCAAAACTGATCAGATGAAAAACCAAACTCGACAAGATCTTATTAACATGCACAATATCTGAAATAGCCTCATTATTAAGTGTGTTAAAGCCAGGTTTAAAAATGTCATTTTAAAATTAAAACCAAAACAAATTCTTTCTTGAACTTTCAAAAACTTGCGCTGCGCTAAAAGTTGAAAAGGTCTATTACCTTTAAACGCCTGCACTAACTGGAAGCTTTTCTCCAAATCAGGACACTTTAGTACGGCAATCAGACAGAAAATCTAGGAAATGGTACACTTGTGTGTCCAAGGCATCACTCAATTCTAAAACAAGACTCCTTCTATAAATGATAACTTCAACAAATACTATTTTCTTCTGGCGACAATATTAGATGCAAATTACTATCAAACGCTTCTGCCCTACGCTTGCACGGCTGTGTAGTAGCATACCTGTAATGAGCTTGTAGCAGCGTTTAGCGAGAGGAATACACCTTCTCTCATAACTACTCCACTGTCGCAGGAGATGGTGAAAACATGCCACACAGACGATAGTTCGGCCGAGCTCGTCTGGCTCGCCATTCGCACCAGTCTCCATCTCCGCAAGTATCGGAAAAAATGGTCCTTTTGGCTGCGGTGTCGTGAACAATTTTTTCTCATAGCCATTTGTTGAACTGTTACAAAATGTACACACCGTAAAAATTTTTCTTCGCGTGGCTGCGTCCGTCAGTTTACAATCTGCAGCCGCCATTGTGTTCTTATAAATATTCGCTCTGCATTAATGGAAACCAAAACAAAACTTTAACACAAAGATCAAAGCGTCCAGCAACTTGCAGAGGATTTGGTAGTCATAGAATATTTACACATTTCTGCGCCGAAGTTTGCATTTGATGTTTTTTTGCAGTCTTGTCTATTTTTTCCGACCTATCTGCGGAGACTTTCGGATTCGAAACGGTACGAAACCTCGAGATGTACGATAATTTATGCAGTGTGTTTGAATATTAAATCGCACGGTAATCTTTTGTCCCATTGGCAAAGTCCATTATAGACCTGCACATTTTCAATTGGCTCAGATGTTTTATTTACAAGAAACAGTCACTCAGTTATCTGCATAGCACTTAAGGCACTATCTTGAACAATGTCCTTCCACAAAACACTTCCGACTATATTAAGCTTATTTTTCAAAAACTTCAACACGTAGCGACAACGCAGAACTAAAACATAATCAAGCTTTCATATTACCTCTTGAGTTCTATCTTGTCAGTTGCGGCGTTATATTGTATTCTATTGCCCGAAAAAGTTGTTAAGAATCGAGTCGGTATTACTGCTGACCAGCGGCATTTTCGACACTCTCTCGATCTTCGTTCTCAGTTTCAATTTTTACTGATTCGCGAGAACTGACTCGTGAGTAGGGCAATTTCAGTTTGCCACCTTACTTATTGCCACATGAAGATCAAAAAATTTCACAGACTGTTGCTTTCCACACACACTTAAAAATACAGCAAAAGAATAAAGCCAGGCTGAAGGGCGCCGCAATACCGAGGCACAGTCAGACGCCAATAATTGCCATCTGCACATAAGATGTATGTCTAAAACTTGATAAAAATCTAAACTTTTTTGATCTTCTTAGAAAATACCATCATCGGCAATATTTTAATTTTAGTTCTGATGGCTTACGAACTATGTTAATTTATTCCCATAGGAAAAGAAACAAGGATATGCAGTTGTTTGCTTGTCACGTTTATCAACTCACAATTAGTTCCGACAGCATTGAACACACATGGGTATTGCAGTATATGGTCTTTTCGTTCACGTGCAACACTAAGCTGGTTGTCAGTGGAGACAGAGTACTTTTAGGGGGGAGGGGTGGGGCTTATACACACTGTAGAAAGACATGTTAGGTATTCTCTGAATACAACTTAATTCACTGTAAAACTTAGCGTTAAAGCCAAACAAAAAAAATGTGGCCTGGTGACCCTATATTTTCACGCTGACCCTGGAAATGTTTTTTAACCAAAACTTCAACTTTTTCAGTAGTTCTCATGTAACGATTTCTTTGCTTCTCATATGATGTGAAAATATTAACAAATAATTAAATGTTTCAAAAAGTTTTGCAAAAAGAAACCAGAATGTTTTGCTAATGTACATGTGTATATGCATGAATGGGTTGCATGATCAGTGTACATCCAATTTACCACTTGATGAAGCAGCCAGTGTTTTATAGCTAAAATATACAAGTTCACAAATCTAGATGTTATTGTATGATAAAACATGGGGCAGCCAATCCTTAGTTGCAAGCTGCTATGAGCATATAAATAATGACTTTTGTTCAAAATTGTTATTGCTTTCTTTTTTGCAATTTTTCTTCATTTTAGTAGACTTCAATCCCTGCAATGCATTTATTGACTGTTTCTTAGTCTGCAAGATCTCCTGCACATTTTTATGGTTTTCAAAACAAAAACACTTTACATTTAAATTTTGTTGCCAAGAGAGAAGTATATCTAGTTTAAAGAGTGTGGGTGTAAATTTCTCACTGCTTCCATATTGTTGTAAAGCCCTAAAGATACAACCTATGTGGAGAAACTCACAATAACTTTGGTTCTCTGTTTCCCTCACTCAGTGATCTTACTACAACCAGGCCACAAATCAATTTCTAGAATGGTGTTGGTTTAAATATATATGCATACACTCACTGGCCATCAAAGGAAACAGTCGGTCCTTAATTAATTATTTCTCCATGCACTCAACAACTTTTATACAATTTACCAGTTTTATTGATACTCATATTGAAAATAGTTTTCTGTTGCATAACCTAATTATATATGTTGTCATAGACATGGGTTGCTGTCTTTTTAGGCTGATATGATATATTATCTAGACACCACCAGGTCATTCTTTTGCCATATAACATCACCAGGGCTAGGGACTGTTGTGTTGTGGTCTACATAGTAACTATATGGACCCAAGACAGCATGTAGCTACATCGGAACCAGATGTTCAATTGTCAAATGCTTCAAGACATTTTTCGTTTTTTTGGGGGTGAAACAACATAACTGCCATAGTTTGCTTACTTAATTTTATTCAATATTACATCTTCAAGTTCAATGGGGGTAAATATTTAAGTTAAAACAGTTTTTGTATTATATCTTGAAGTGTATGCATCCTAAAAGTGGTGGGCAAGATAGTCAAGCTCCTCACTTACTAGGTGGGCTAGCTTGAAGTTATTATCTGTAAATCGATTTTTTTTTATTTTCAGTCCTTCTTTGATTCTTCTATTAACAAACTTGGCCCCTCACAAGTTATATTGAATGATATGTAACTTTAATGGGTAAATTTATAGATCAACAGGCTAGAAAATTGGATTAAGTCTCTGATCTTTACCAGGTTCAAGTATGTTTTTAAAAGCAATAGCTACTTAACAATCACTTTTTGGTTTTGAATACATACACGCCTGAACGAGTTCTCAATTTAGACCTCAGCGTCAAAACAACAAAGCTATTGTACTGAGCTAAATGCACCAAGGTCGATAACCTACTCACATCTTCGAACCTTCCAACTCCATTGAATTTCTTCTCTGTTTTTTTTTTTATTGATAAGGATTACAGCAACTAAATTATGTGATATGTAACTCTAACGAACGATATCTTTTTATTAAGACATTTATGCAATATTTTATAATGTCATTAAAAAGTTGTTTTAAACCTGCTACTAAATATAAACTTCCTAGGTTACGCTTTGGAACAAACTTACAAAGCGCAACCGTCCAATTTCCTCTTCACGAACTATTTCTACTGGCTGCACAGCCGTACACTTGGAAGTGACCTTTAAGAAATTGGTTATCAGCGAGGCGGCGTTAAATTGAAACACTCGAATGGAGGGTTGATTTTAAAATCCCTTTACTAATCGATATGCCAACACAGACGGATTTATATTCGACCACAAAACAGTAGTGAGTCGATCCCTTCACTGATTCGGTTGATAAAACACTGTTTGCTGAGGAATAGAATCAAATCTGATTGTCACCTCCGATACTTCATAGGCAAGTGGATTATGTCTCGAATCAGTATTCATATTTTGCAGAAAGGGCGAGATGTTATTGCTGTCAGTGTCATAACTGTGTTTATATATGCGGCGTGTATATTAACCGTGGTTTTGGTTTAAAGCGATATTAACCCGTCCTGTATCATCATGTACAATCGTTAAAAATATCCAAACGATAAAATATGTTGGACTCATAGACGCCACCACGGTTTCTGGGCAAGCTAATATGTAACTACACAAGTGCTAGTGATATAGAGAGACAACAGCCCACAATACGAAATGCCAAAATGGAATTTCGTTTGTTTTGCAAATTGTTAACCAAATGTCGAAAACACATCACACAGTCACACAACTATGGCTTTACAAGTCTTTAACTAAATCGTATTATATCTGAGTTTCCTCATGAATACAACTTACTTTTTCCGCGCTTTAAGTGGAACGAATGAGCTGTCAAACTTCGTGGTGAATATGCCGAGGGATCACTTGATGGTTCATTCGAATAATTGTGTGAAAAATGTATAAATAGGATAACAACGCCGGAGAGAATAAATTTGCATACAAGAACAGCTTGGTCAGTCCAAGAAATCTATAGTTAGTGCTATTTTTGTTTAATATCTAACAGTAATGTTGCAAAATGCATTAAGTTGGCCAGTCGTGTGTAATTATGTAACGCAGCTATAGCAGTGCTGCTCTTTTTCGCCAATGAGAAATGTTATTATGTTAATAAAACTTTGTGGTAACTTAATGCAGAATTGTGTTGTCATTTAAATTTCTAATGCACAGAATTAGAAGATATAGTGGTTCAATGAACCCACTCACTTGATACTCTGAGTTTAAACCTGGATGGCTGGCTGTTCTTGCAGAGTTACAATCATTGAACAACGAGACACCATGTACAACACAACAACTGAACACTGGAGGGGGAGGACACACGCTCAGCAACCGAGCCTGATTCTTCCTGCAGCTTCCGCTCGGTAATACTATACGATACGATGTTTTATCGCACGAGCCGCTCCATGCTCCGATTGGACCGAATTTCGAGAAAAATGTCCACGAAAAAAGGCTTCCCAATCCCTCTTAGGCCCTCTTACCTACTCAACTCCACCGCTTAATAAATATATAAGACAATTCTTTCGCCCTTTCCCTCCACCCTGGTCACTCGAGTTCTCAGCAAATTTTAGGCCGTACAAAGCATAAATGAAATGAAATCTAATCTAATTTAATCTAATCTATGTATTTGTGTATCGCTCTTTTCTCAGAGCTTAAAAGCGCTTTGCAAAATTATAAAATTTGCTAAAGGTATTACAAAAATGCACTAACAAAATGCTAATCAGAACTATTTTATTTACAAAAAAAAAACTATAAAAACATTAGCAAAAATGTGCCAAGTGCAGATTCTAAAATTCTCTAACTAGTTAAAAAATTGGTTTTCCCAGTGAAGAGAAAAATTTTTCCAAAAGTTCTTCTTGAAGGTAATTATATTTCGTGCAAAAAAAGTACTGGTTTTAGTTCTCCAAACGACGCTTGAAAGTTTATGTTATTTTCCGGTTCCACAGCCGAATAAACGCTAAAACGATGCTGACAAACGACTGAAATTCTTGTAATTGTTTTAAAAACAGAACTAACAAGAAGTAAATCGACTTTGCTTCTTTTATACGGATATACTAATATGCGATTTGATTACTGCATTATAGGGACCTCTATAATGTCTATGATCTTCGGTCTCAGTTTCATCTCCCGGGGGGTGGGGGTGGGGGCGGGGGGATACTCCCATACATATGCTGTTAGGGACGTGCCCCCCCCCCCCCTTTCAGGGTATATTTTTCGAACTTCTGAGCATTAACAGGGTATAGATTGTTTTGATTTTTGACAGTTGTCATAAACAGGGTCTAGAAATTACGTATTTCAGCGAACAAACGTGTGACATCATGTGCATGAAATCATAAACAGGGTCAGGATTTGAGAGTCCGGGTGCAAGCCCCTATCCAAAGTTAGGATGAGCATCTCCCGCCCCCCCCTCCCGGTTTCATCTATAGAGTCAGTGACGTTTCGAGTGTGAAAGTATCGTCAAAGCGAAGTGAGGGGCATCTAGTCGAGATGGAATTAAGGGACCAAGGGAGTTGAGAGGATTTTCTTTTGCCAAAAATTTTGTGTAGGCGAATTCCTTGCCTAGTGGTAGCTACGCCACTGAAAGTATGCCTGTGGCAAAAACAAAAGCGTGCGGTGTAAACTAACCAGTGGGTAAGCAGTCAAACAAAACGTCTTGTGATCAAGGAAATAGCTGTTTTTCAGGCTGTTTATGCTTTGGTTATCTTGCACCTGCTTTAACTAATGGTTGAAATAATGGCACCGAATTCAAGAAGGATTCATCTGTCACTCGGTTAAAGATGTGACCTAAAGGAATCATAAGTAAGCTGACAGTTTGTAAACGCAAACTGTTCAATAGCATTGGATATTGCATTATTTTGTTTTTGTTGTGCATCAACTTGTATGGTAACTGACTTTATCTTCCAGTGTTGAACTATATGGATCTCTCACGAGTGAAGGACTGAAGAAGATGAAACAAGATCTGTATCTGCAAGCGATCATATAACAAGCTATACTAAATTAAAAACTAGAAAAACAATGAATATATGGATATAAATGTGGTAAGTTGAATTGCTGTGCAAAAATACTAAATAACAAATTCTGAGCGAGAGCCATAGAAAAATAGATCGGCAAATTGGAAAATAGAACTAAACAAAGGGCTTAACAAGTAATTAGTTGTCTTTATACGTATCAAGAAAAAAACTGTTTGCATCTATTTAAGCATTTAATTCGAAACAGTGTCGAGTGTCTATAATTTTGATAAAAACACTCTAGAAAGGTGTAAGAGGACCCCAAAGCTTAGTTCGAATTGCGAAAAATCTCGAGAGACCATTATATCACGACCCTTACACTTAGCCATCTGTATAATGACCCCACACCAAGTCATCTGTATCGTAACCCCACACCAAGTCATCTGTATCGTTTCCCCACACCAAGTCACCTGTATCATGATCCCACACCAACTCATCTGTATCGTAACCCCACACCTTGTCATCTGTATC
>JAOBYE010131000.1:0-18997 GCA_025403585.1 Parazoanthus swiftii | reverse complement strand
CTCTTTCCTTTTCTTTTAACACTAAAATACGAGTCTTTCAAAGTATCAGCATATTGTTCTTTTAAGCCGGAATATGAAGCCTTTTATTTACTTTACATAAAAAAACTGTGCGGTATATCTGTTATTTGTAAACAAATTGCCTGAAACAAAATTTGCAGACGATTGGACACAATCTTACAACTTTTCGGGTTCGGCCATATTTTCAGTTTTAATAATGCTATTAGCAGTTTGCAAAATTAATCGGCCATAAGTACGTGTAGTCTATAATAGACTCTGATTGCTACTGAAGGAAACTGTTGGGACAACCTCGATCTGCCGAACACTATCGCTTTCTGGCGCATGTAAAGGAGACGTTTGTCACGTAGCTAAAAATGTAAAAACTTTTTAGCAAAGTCAAATTATTAGCTATAGACACACTCAATTGTAACTCAATGCGGCATACTGCTTCAACTGAAACAAATAGCGTTCCTTTTGCGGAGAGTATTTTAATTTCATAAATAAATAAATAAGTTACTAACAAGTCATTTCTTTTGCAAATAATAAAGTCAAATATAAAAGTGCCACGAATAATTAAAAGTATCAGACAATACTAATTTTGTCCTTTACTACAATTTTGTTCAAACGTTTTACTGGTTCATACGCTTCAGGGTAAGACCGAGGTATAGCAACTGGAAAACTGCGGAGAGCTGACCAAACAGTTCTTTCATTCCGAGCCAAAAGCTTAAGCGAAGTCTTAGATAGATAACCTACTCTCTTTTTCTATCTAGTTATTTGTCATTGAAAATAAAATGGCTGTGTCCAGTATACGTTTTAATTTTATTTTTTTTGCATACTTTCTAGCACCAATATCACTGATTATTTTATACTGCAGCCGCCAGGTCTTCGATTTTCTGTTCAATGAGAAGCTACTTGATTTAATTGTCACCAAAGTATCAGGAAATGCGTCACCCGTCCACCTGCCTGACTACACTGTAGAACCAACAGAACAAAAACTTTGCTGTATCTCGGTATCACACCGCGCCAAAATGCTCGATTTTTTTCTCTTTGCTTATCAATCTTTGTTTTTAGGGAAAAAGGATGTCGTTTCCTTATCGGTGGAAAAGCATTTCAGTAAATGATAGGTCATGTATTACTCTGATACTTTGAAATTGAATCATATTTGGTTGTGCAGTTTCCTGTTCGGTGACATACCGGGGGCGTTTGCTGTCTGCCTAATAAGAAAGGATTAAATTGGAAATTACTTCCATTTCAACCCTTCATGAAAAAGCGCACGTTTTCTTTGTCGGTTAGAAGCATTCTATATAAGGGCCAGAACAAATTGAAGTTGAAGTTGAAGGTGAAGTATGCAACGAATCTTCGTTAGTATTATATTTAACTTCAAAATTCAGTATCAATAATCTTCTTCAGATAAAGAGTTTTATTCAATTGACAACAACAACAACGCCATTGCAATAAAAAACTGGAGAGTGTTGAAGTTGAAAAGACGCTTTTAAATCACGTTTTCAATGCTTAGCGCGGTGTGTTTGCAGTTGACTCGGTGGATCCACTACGCGGACGAACTGCACTCCACGTACGTGGCCACCTGTTTCGCAAACGGACTGTGCAGCTTTGTGGCCGTGAGCGGCAACCTGGTCATCATTCTCGCAATCCTCCGTAACTCCTCGCTCCACACTCCATCGTATGCGCTGCTATGTAACCTGGCTATCTCTGATCTTGGCGTGGGAATGGTTGCACAGCCTCTCTTCATCGCTCTGAGGGTGGCAGAATCAAGAGGACAGGTTGACCTATCTTGCAAACTGGGACTTGCTTATTTCCCCATTGTCGGTTGTCTGGCGTGGCTCTCTTTCCTGACTTTAACAACCATTAGTTTCGATCGCTTTTTGGCAGTACATTTGGGACCAAAATATCGTAGCACTGTGACGGTGAATAAGACAAAAGTGGTTGTGTTTTCTTTGTGGATAATAGCGATTGGTTTTGGAACGGTTTACGTTCTTGATATGTCTCTGTACTTTGTTGTCATTATGAGCGTGATCTGCTTTTGTGTCATGCTAACCTCCTGTAGCTATTTCGCCATCGGACGCAAACTGAAACACCACCAGGCGAAGCTTAAGACTCCTGCTCGGGACAGCGCAAGACAACATCGACGCAACAGTCTCAACTTTGGGCGCTACAGGAAGACAGTGACGAGCATGCTGTACGTGTACGGAGCCTTCTTGCTGTGCTACCTCCCCTATCTGTGTTTCTCGGTGGCGCTGAAGCTGATTGGTCGCACAAGTACAGTACAGGGGGCCTACCTGATCACCGCCACTCTCGTTGTGTCGAACTCAGCTATCAACCCCTGCCTGTACTACTGGAGAATGCTAGAGCTACGTAATGGAGTCAAGAAGGTACTGGGTCGGCAGGTTGTTACGTTGCACAACGAGTGCAGGCCGGGAGGGATTCAAGTTGTTCGTGGACAGAACGTGGGATGAGTGCGTATCAGCGCACTGTCCAACTACAGGGCCTACATCCTCTTCATTTGGCTGCGTCAATAACAATCGATAGGAGGTTTATAGTCTGTAAATAAACATTAGATAGTTTCTGTTTGTTCAAACTTTATTTAAATAGTTTTCTTCAAAACATTTCAGTTGATGTTGAATAATTGAACAAAGACCAAATATCAGTTGCAGTTTACAAACAATAACCACATGTGATAGCCGCTTGGGGTTAGTGGAAAAATTGTTTAAAAACTTTAAAGCAAACAAACGACAAAACAAAACAGTTTTTAAATTTTGCCTCACGACAAGTGTTCATAGTTTTTTCCCTCGTGAGAAATGTTCTCAAAGGTTTTCCTTACGAGATGTATTTAGAGGATCATTTCCCCATTCGATGTGTTTTGTTAGTAGTTTGCCCAGCGAGATGTGTCCCAAACACTGTTTCCTCGTGAGATGCCTGTATGCTAAAAATTTTAACTATCAAAAACCCCGCAACCGAAAAAATAAAACCATTTTAATTTAGCTTGTGCTACGCGTCAAATCCTGAATTTTGGTTACTTATTTTTCTAATTTTTCCTGAGAGTGGCTACGCGTCAACGCATGCGCCGCTTCAAATCTTTAAGTTTGGTTCCTTTTTTCTAATTTTTGCTAACCATAGCCCTCACCATTTTTAGTCACTTGGAAAGGGCATTGACGCGTAGCCGGCTAATCAAAACAAATTGAAGTGCGGAGTATTCGATAATAGCCCGTTTCCGAATTACGCTCCACTGCTCACAAACAAAACCTTCAGGTCGAGGCTAGGTGCTCACTTTTTATACATTTGTTGTATTTTTGAGCACTTTATAGCCTCGATTCGATGCTTTTGTTTGCCGGCAGTGGAGCGTAATTCGGAAATGGGCTATTGTACTAATACTTTACCCCACGACGGAGATGTTTCCAAAATACTGTTTCCTGACATCAATGTAATTATAATTTGCCACTAAATGTTAATGTACCCAAAGGTCCTTTCGGTTCCAGTATCGACTACTGATCCATGACAACCATTTTTGAAAAAACAGCTGTATACATAGTTACATAAAGGGAATTAGAGAGGTCCAAAACTTTTTATAAAGCATTTCGGACTTAAGTCCTTCATCAATATAAACAATAGAAAGTCAAAATTATAGGATAGTAAAATAAAATGAAGTCAAATTACATGGAATTGTAATTTATATAGTTTGGTTTAAAAGATTTACATGTGAATGTGGATAATGATTTAAACAAAACTCTTATCAAAGTTTTACAAGATAAAGAATCTAAATACAGTACCTCATTAAAATTAGGCGCTGTTCAATATATTTATGTCTACTAACAATAACTACGGAATTCTCGGTGAATGGTTACACAAACATGTTATGTCACTGATCTTTTTTTTGTCAAATCCATTGATACATTTGCGTTTGAAAAGGGATTGAATACGTTGTATACTAATGGTTCTTATCAGTTATTTTTGTTAAAGCAGTCTTATTTGAAGAGCTCTAGGTCTGTTGTAGTGTATGAAAGTTCTAATAATAAGTTCTGAATAATAATAATAAATAGTCTTCGAAAATTTAAGTTTCCGATTTGTGATTATTTCGATTTAGCAACATGTAAAGTAGGGAAGATTACAAAGGATTGTTTGGACAACGAGCCAGCTGATTTCACCTTAACCTACATGTAAAATGTTTAATTGATAGCAAAAGGAGTTATCCATCAAGAGTAGTGCAATGAGTTTAAAAAATGATGAGTTGTAAAATGTAAAACTACGAAGGTTTCGCATATGAAACTTGTAATTTGCATACAAAGTCTTGAAAATTCAGTATTCCACATATGAAATATTACATTTTCAACATTTCGCAAACGAAATCAAGAAAGTTTTATTCAAAACTTGCAATTTACTGACACCGATTGAAGATAAATCCGCAGTGGTAGCTCGTTCTTCTTAACTCACTGAAATTTGTGCACATGATATTAGCGCAGTTTTGTTTAAATGAACGACTTACTTTTTCCACAAAAGCCAGTCGCGTAGTTCAGACCCAGTGAGCTTTGGCAAAATCTGCCACCGATCATAGCGGAATCGGAAAATACTTTCCTCCTCCATCTTAAACTTGATGTAAGTTATTTTTGGATCCTTTAAAAAAACTCTTTTCGTGTGGGCGATTATCAAACTTTTTGTTTCTTGTTGTGCATGTGTCAGACTGACAGGAAAAGGCCATTTCTTCTTTTGTTCGCAAAGTGTTTTCCCTACCGATGCTTCATTAACGTTACTTGGAGAAATGCATGTATTTGTTATTTTGAACTCGCCAAATGTAAATTAGGACTTATTACAAAGGTTTGTCTGGACAAGATGCCAGCTGATTTCATGATTTGATAGATCGCATTAACAGCAAGTGAATGTGCATGGAAGGAGACTAACATAAAATTTCTGTCAAACCATTTATCCTGATGGCGCTCGTGCCGACAACGGTCGTTTCTATTTTTCATACATTCTTTATTTTCGACGTGCATCATAATGAATTATTCTTTTTCTAAGAACCATGAAACCAAATGCACTAACGTTCTGAACATTTTCAAGTTAAAAATTAATGTAACACCCAAAAAAGCATCCACACGGAGAATGGGATGTGTACATACATATATACATACACGTACGGCAACAACAACAACAACAACAACAACAACAACAACAACAACAACAACAACAACGACAGCGACAGCGAACGGCAACGACAACGACAACAAAATATTTATAATATTTTAAAAAAATCATCCCCAATAGAACATTGTTATAGTAAACAATTTATCTCTGTAACATGTATTTCTGGAAGCAGCCGGTTCATAACGAATCTTGTTTTGTTTAAAGGTAGTTTTTTTTATTAAAGTGTTTTGGCATTCAAACTTTGGATTACAAAGAACATCAATCCCCTGTTTATTCAGTTTAAAGTAAGGTTCAATCAGCTGTTGTCCAAAACGTTTTATTAAGACTATATATATATATATATATATATATATATTGCCCTGTTTTTTTTTATATTGCTGGACTAGATTTAACTTCATGTTAAGGATATTTCCATTTTGTTGTTTAAAAGCGTCCCAGCACGCTTGCTACTGAAAACATCCATAAAGGAGCGGGTCAGCGCGATCTCTTTCAAAAATAAAATAACACCATTAAAAACGCGTCATTAACCAAACTTTGAAACTACTACCCTAGGGCAATTTGAATGCAGCTTTTGACTTCGTTAATCGTGTTTGGTGAAAGAGTGCTGTTAAGGATTTCTTATAAAACAAAACACCTTAACTGTTCTAGGCGACATGCAGTTGGAAGAATATAAGGCAATTTTTATTTTCTTTCGGAATTGGATGGGAAGGTCACTTGCAACGCTGGTGGCAAACGACTGTCTTGAAATTCATTTATAGCGGAAACCGGCAAAACTTTACAAACTCAAGGAAATGAAAAAAGTCAGCACAGAAAATTTCAGTCATTTCGCTATTTGTTAATTTCATATTTCGTACAACGAGCATGTTAAAAGACTGCTAAAGAGGTGCCCTGCATTAACTGCACTGAATGAGAAGAAGAAGAAATTCAATGAAAAATCAGTCTGTAACAATCTGTTCAGCATTGCATGATCTGCTGGCTGTTCGGAATAACAATCGGTTGTTTGTTTACCGTATTGACACTCAACGCAAGTTCGCCGAACGTTCATTGGCAAGCTATATTTAACTACAGCCTTCTTGATAAAAAACAGTGACAAACGATAATGAAACTTAAAACAAGGCGAATTCAACGATTAACGATGTACCTTTAAACTATAATAAATTCATTTAAATTCACTCGGAAATAAGAAATCATGGTGTCAAGGGAAGATTCTTGCTATTGTTGTTGATTCAAAGCGCACCTGCTCCATGTTCTGTTCTCCCACTGGGAAAATGTTTCTTTTTCGCATGCTTCTATTTTGTCTGTGATAAGATTTTGCACCGCTTTAAAAAAAGCACTGCTAGGTTTCGGTTGAATTAGGAATATTTTCATTCTTGGCCCATACAGTTCTATAAATCAGACACTTTTCTGGTTTATGTTTTTTAGAATAAATTTGGGCTCAATAATTCTGACGTCATATAGTATTTTCCGCGATGTTTGGCCACAAACACATAGATGAATCTAACACATCTTAGCGGGAGATAGGGAGCAAATTGTTACCCTAATGAAAAAAATACAAAATCTTTCCCCGATCTCTTCGGTTACAGCACTGAATATATACAAACTAAAAACACGGAGCAAGTTAGAAAACGATGGTCTTAAATGAGTCATAGTGGGATTTTGAGGTGAATCGAAGTGAGTTTTCCAAACAACGTACAGTTATGAGGCGTTGATACACAACCTAGGAAGGAAGGAAGGTTGTTGCATGCTCATAACATGAGTGAGGCTTGCAAAGAACTTACTACACAGCTCGTGTTTACAACAGATCTCTATTCGACGTATGTGGCATTATGTGTCGTCAATGGGTTATTTAGCATTACGGCCAGTATCGGCAACCTGCTTGTTATACTGGCGATATACAGGACCGGCTCACTACACACGCCATCCTATGTTCTCTTGTCCGCGCTTGCTCTCTCCGACCTCGGCATCGGTTTCATTGCTCAGCCGCTGTACATCGCCTTCAAAGTAGCAGAGATCAACGGGCAGCTCGAAATGTACTGTTACCTCGGGATTGTTTGGCATGTAATCGCTCTCTTTCTCGCTGGATTCAGTTTTCTGACAATCACAGCTATAAGTATAGATCGTTATCTGGCTGTGTACTTATACATGAAGTATCGCCTGGTTGTGACGGTCAGGCGTGTGATGGTGGCGTCCACAGTACTCGCACTACTGGCGCTGCTCATCTCGCTCATGTATGTAGTTCACAGCGCAGCAAATAAGTTCGCCCAAACGCTGGTTATTGTGGTGTGTTTGTTTTTGACCTCTTTTAACTCCGTTAAGATAATACTGATGTTGCGCCAACACCAAAAGGTTCAAACAATCTCTCTCGGTAGCGCCTCAAACCAAGCCATGTCAGCGAAAGCCGTCGGCACACATAAACATAGCACTGCATTTAATATCGGTAGGTTCAAGAAGTCTGTTAACATACTGTTGTACGTATATGGGACATTTTTGCTCTGTTACCTACCGTATCTGAGCTACCGGATTGCTTTGATAATTGTTGGCCGCACGGCAGTTGTTCATGGGGCATTTTCCGTCTGCAGCACAATTGTCTTCATCAATTCTTCTTTAAACCCTCCCCTATACTTGTGGCGAGTGCCTGAGATCAGGGTGGCTGTGTTTAAGATTCTGAGATGTAACACGCTGTATGTCAGACATCAACTTGAAGTAACTGTCACGATGGTGCAATCTAAATGGCGTAGAGATGACAACTGCAGCACAATCCTGGTGCAATCACCCGACCTGCGCCGCCACAAAACGGCCTGGATTCCCTGAGAGAAAAACCGACCGAATTTTCATATGACCAACGCATTAACTGGGGCATATACCAATATTAATTCAGCCGAACAGCACTGAATTGGGGTTGTGGAGATCTGCATGAACGGTGATCTATTTGGTGAAGATATAAGTGTTTTCCATACATAGAAAACGGGAAAAATGTAAGTTGTTTAAATGGGAACAGTAATCTGATGGGTTTTTTGACCTGAGTTTACGCTTGCAGGCATTTTATTTCCATCAGCTTGATCGGATTGTTTGATATTACTGCCATTACTGCCATTACTGCCATTGGTCATTTCTCTTTTTATAAAAAAAAGTATTATGAAACAATAGTTGTCACCACTCTCCCCTATAATCGGCGGGAAATGTTTTTCTTGATTATAGCCTATAGTTACATCTAATCTTATCTCCTGGGCCTGGGGGTCTGAAGGGAAATGAGATCTTTGAAAGCTACTTTTTACCATTCACGTTCCAGACGTTATATTACCGGTGTTTGAAATTCAGTTTAACATTTGTCTGTTGCGGTGCCAAAAAATATTGAAAACCAAACAATGAAAGCTACCTGACAAAATTAAAAATGGGCAAAATTTTAATGTTCACTGATGTTTCACTTGCTATGGCAAAAACCCACAGTATATCCAATAAACAAGTTAGATTTCGAAATACAGACATATAACTCGAGTGAATGGTGTAGTGTTTATGTATTGAAACGAGTCACTAACCATTAAATTCTGCATAGCAGCAAAGCGAGTTAATGAATAAATAAATACAAAGCGTTTGTTGGCTGCGGAAGTTGTTTTAATTCTGTTTTAAAAAATAAATGGTTAAAATCAATTAAAGTTTCACTCTCGTAAGAAGAGGTATGCCAGTAATCGTAAATCTGATATCAGTTTCATAATCGTTAAGACAATCTCACAATATCACAGTTTCGATAACCCACAAGAAATTTAATAGTAAATATAAAAAAGGAAAAAAAATTGAATTCGACGAGATTCTTATCGGAAAGCACGCATAGAATGAATTTTGTTGCTCGGCTGACACAACAAAACCCGACTGCGGTGGTCCATAATAAATTCATTACGAAAAACTAATTAATTTCTGAGAGAAACAAATATTCGTCGCTGTTGAAATTTCGTACTCAAGTATAGCAGCTGTTTTTTAGGCGAACAACGTGGTTTTATTAAAAAAACACAAGAAGGCTCGTTCTATATATAGTTATTTATAATTTATTTATCGCGAATACTTCTTAAAACCGTTGTAGCATTTTCAAATAATATTTTGACGTAAATCAAACGAGTTAGCGACTTTCCTCGCTTAGTTCGAGCAAGTTTTTAAGTTTATTTTCTTAAATCATTTGTTACATGTACAATGAATAGAGAAACTTGTCCATGGTATTCGACATTAATTCAACAAATGAATCAAATCAACACAGCGAAAAAGTATGATCGAATTACAGTTCAGTGCTCTGCTTCTTAGCCGGCTTCGGTAACCACTGCTCTTAGCCGTTCACTGAGAAGACTGTTGCACTCACTGCACACTTTTCAAACAAGAAAAATGTAAAGTACGTCTGTTTTAGGTGCTCAGAGTGACCGTTTTCCCGGCAGCCTCAACTGTTCTAAAGTTCGGGATTCAGGTTTAACTATGTGTCTAAGTTCGTTAAAGGATGTTCCCAATACTAAGTCACAAGCTTGACGCTCAGTAACATTGACTGGGTTATAGTTGAGTGGAACAAATGAATGTGTACATTAGAAACGCTTGTTTATTAAATTAACACTTGAAGTTTCTGGCAATATTTTAGCAGTTGCTCTCAAATCCATTTGCAAAATTTCTAGCAGAAACAAATGTTACTTTCTTGGACTGAAACGTGTTGGTAAGTTCTTTTAAGAACATATTTAAATATGATTCGACTGCTTTCAGCGTCAACGCTCTTACTGACCAAGAAAGTGTTTTGTCACTGCTCTTCGTTCTCCGGTATACCTTTTTTCTTTTAATTTGGGGGATTTAGTAAAGTATTGAATAAATCCGTCAAAAATGGGAGACTGAACAAACCACAATGTTTCCTGCAAGAAAGCACCACTCAATTACTCGTACATGGCGGCCTGTAACGAACAGGTTTATCTGCCGGTTGGTTTGGCTTAGTACACGGTGATCAAAGCACAGAGCATTATACATGTGTGCTTATAAATGTCATCCGCTTATTGAACTTCGCTTTCAACTTCAGCACGCGTAGTAATATCAGTCTGTTTAACAAATACCTCAGACCAGATATCAAAAAGTAGGATATTATTGCTAAAGACTTAATTCAGTAACAGGGACAGATACGCCGAAAAAGCAAGCACTAAAAAAGTAAAAGTACAAAAGAAAACAGGGAAAAAATTGCCAACTCTCGTCGTTTAACATTTGCGTTACCTTCTCTTTTGAGTTTTAGAAATTTGTTGTTCCTTTTCTCAGGTTCATGTGCACGATTTTAATTATCTGTACGCTCTGGATCTGTTTGTCCGCCATATTTATCTGTTTACACAGTAACAGCAAACAGACACTTATATAACGCCTGATTTGAAAAAGCAACTACCAAACGTTCAAATGAAATATATTTCATGCTTCTCTTTTCAATTTACGTACAGTACGAACACGTGACTGGGTTTTGGTCCTCAGCCTATTACAGCAGTACATATTTTCTCGCCCGACTCTCCTTCCCAGAATTGTCGTGGCTCATTCTGACGGCTTTAGGTAATATTGACCACAGGACCACCCCAGCATTCGCCGAAGAGCAGAATACTGAAGTAATAATAATAATAATAATAATAATAATAATAATAATAATAATAATAATAATAATAATAATAATAATAAACATCTTTGTTGATAAAGTTCTACAACCGTGAATTTAACAAGCATAAAAATAACTTATAACATTTATGTTAATGCAAGTACAAATATAAATAAGTAAAAAACTTAAAATTGTTTAAGGTGACTCCCAGCTGTTGTTAGCTGGTGTTACAACAACGTTTTAGCGTATCAATCCTTGTACTACTACCAGAAATTCTGTTTCCATGGCAGTTTGCAGCCATATAATCAGATCTTATGCGGCTCTTGAACACGACGGGTGAAGGTTTCCAAAGATGAGTTCTTAGTTTGTTAAAAATACATCTGATATTCGTTCGCTTCTTGTTGGTTTCTTAATCATCTGTACTAGATTGTGTTGACTTATCAAATCATGAATATTATATGTTTGTTGACGTCCAAGCAACATTGATTTTTGCGTCAGTGTCAATTGATAAAATGGTTTCGCACCATTCAAGTAGATTCTTCGTCATTTTAAATTGGATTTGGTGGGTGGTGCACTACCTGATTATACACCATTGTTTATACACAGTATAGCTACACCCCCGCCATTCCTAGAGACCGATCGGTCTTTTCGTAGCATAGCAACTACAGTTTAGCTTAATTGTTACCCGTGTCTCAGAGATAAGTCAATATTTTTACTTTGAAGTTCTGCATGAAATGCTGGTGTTTTAGCTATCGATACCTATCCACACATGATGGAGTTATTTTACGTTTTGGTGGACCGCTCTTGTTTATCTTGACTGCAATTAAGTTCAAAGGGTTTCTTGTAGCAGTTCAACTGGGACCACGAAGACCGCTACAACAAGCCTTGGTATTTCGAATTCCGTTTAATGAAGTCCGTTGATGTTTTGAAACCCATTAGAGTTCTGTTTGTAACGATAGTCGCATCTGGAGTAATTAAATAACGGATAAGTAGGGTCACGATTTATAGATGTACCCATGTAGATAGTAGTAATAGACATTTCGTCCAGGCACTTCAACGGTTCCAATTTCCAAAACTGTTTGTTGAGAAAACACATGACCTTAAACACCAAGCTAAACCAGCTTTAAAATATTTCAACTTTCATAAAAGACCGGCTATTCTATATCATTCAGAGAATATAAAGGAAACTAATCATCACCCGATGTTGTTGATTCAATACATCCATTACTCGTTTTCATTTTAGAAGTTTGTGCAAAACTTTTGGTCAAATGTTACATTACTTTAAATAGCTTAAGGTAAGAACAATAACAGCTAAATTGTGTACAATTTTATCAGAGCTATATTGGTATCAACAAAAACGTAAAGGTTTGTATATTTTTTGATTTGCGTTCAAAATACACTCGCGCGTCAAGTTGAAACTTTTAAGAAGGCTACGTTATGCTGTCAAAATCTATAGTTAATACGAAGTTTTCCAAGGAACATTCCTACGTCTAACTATGAAGTAACCTCGGTACGAATTATTGACCGCAGTGCATAAGAAGCCTCACGTCTGAGACTGTCTGGCCTTTTCTGTTGACTTCTGTTTCTCTGAATCTCCGAATGTCATCTCAATCGTGTCCAGATTGACGTCATCTACCTGCTGAGGGAACCCGCGCCTCTGCACCTGGGCCAAGTCCTCCCCGAACATCCCTGCCATATCTCCATGAGCACTGAGGGCCACCTGTGCCATGGAATAACATGTAGACCAGCTGCACTCCACGTGTTTCTCCCATATTTCTCTTATGACTGTTGCAAACACTGCCATGTAGCGCACTGAAACATTAGAAAAAGTTAATATGTGTCTCTAAACTTCTTGAGGTACTTTCAGAACCCTGGCGATTTTACAAAGTTCATAGCCAAACATACATTATTTTGCAAAATGAGCAAAGCACTTCAACATCCAATTACCAAGAAAATCATCTTGCAGTTAGTAAATACTAATTATTATCTTTGGATTTTGCCAGCAAAGCACTGTCAAAAATGTAAGACTGTTTGCAGCGGACGTAGCCAGGGTTGTAGAGTAATCTGGCAGGGCAGATTAAGAAATTATCACGGATGAAGTAAATATCTTTATTTCACTGAAACATTTGTAGAAGTACAATTGATCTTTGATTTTTGTGTAGAAGGAATGCCAGTACCACGTCAGAAAAGAGTAAAGATATTTGTGGTTTTTGAGTCAAACAAAAAACATTTGATCAAGCAATTGTATTGTTAGCTGTACTAGACTTCACAAGTTTCAAAGAACTTTAAAACAGTTACAGACAGTCGGTAGGTATGTAGGTAAACAAGCAGGAAAGCAGGTTCGAAATTTTAAATAGAAATATATCATTGAGCGACGGAAAACTATCATATAACAGTTTAGTAATAAAAGGAATTCATATTCAGATGATATTTTGTCAAATACACTCTTTTTTTTAGAAGAATATTGTTTTTCAGACTCAGGCTCAGTATACTTAATTTTTTGGCATTTTGAGGCTGAAAATATTCTTAAAATATTCTTAGAATACAGGTCAATAGAATATGTCTGTCAGCATAGTCGACTCTTGGACATTTTGGCTTATAAAAATGGTTTCTCACAGAGGTACATCAAGAGAAACTAGTATTCTTGACTTCGTTTCTGTTAAACCAAAGCCAGAGCCATTGACGTACCGTCAGTGCAGCAAAACTTTTTTAAACCAGCATGGGCTTTCCGTTCGTGAAAATTGTATTCATGGAGTGACAAGCACGACGACAAAAGACAACCACATGCACAAAATTATATTCTTAACAAAATCTCAGCCTCAAAATCAAAAGCTCTAATTTTAAAGCTGCACGAAGATTGAAATTATTTATACTCTAACGTTCACGTTCTCTACAAAACTCCAGAACTAAACTTTTCAAGTTCTGTTTCTAAAGACGACGGCGTAAAGAAGGCCAGCTAGTTGCATTCCAACGTGAAGTTATTGTACTCTGTAATTAAGTCCATTGTTTTGTAAGGTTCTCCTTGACGTTCCCGTCCTTGTTGCTTAAGTTTTCTATTTTCGTTTACGACGAAACAGTAATATCTAAAATTACATTTGCTGCTTTGAACGTATACACGGCATTACCGACCATCACTGCAAAAGCTAGATTCTCCTAAGTTTTTTTAAGTTCGTTCGGACAATATAATAAGAAGAGTGGCTGCGAATTAGGTTATTATTCGTTGTCGTAATAATTGCTTGATAAAATACAGAATAAAGCATTATGTTTAAACAGATTGAATTTAAAACACACGAAACGTTTTTGGCTACAAAACCATTACCAGTGTACAAATCGTACTGCGGCAAGAGTGGAATTGTAAAAAAAGTTAGGATATTCCTGAAAGGAACACTTTAGCAATACACAATGATTTTGTTTGTTTAGACGGGATCTTTCACGATTAGTTTCAATTGACTTTGATTTAACGCGTTCCAAAAAACAGTAGGAATGTTTGGAATAAAATAACTGGTATTTTCAATCAATCAATCAATCAATCAATCAATCAATCAGTCTGCTTCTTTCGAAATACCCAAAGTAAGCCGGCTGTATGTTCTTAGCTCATCTTAATTCTTTATTATTGACATAATTGTTTTATCGTCTAAACTTATTATTTTTAGGAAGTCTTCCTGAATGTATCCTATTCAGAAACAGGGTCTATTGAATGCTTTTTAAGAGTCCTTCTACAATAAGTATTAGTTCAAGTGAAAATATTTCAGAACTTGTTTGCGAGCAAACGTGCAAATTAAATTGTGAAGGTATGTACGTGTAGTGCAATTGTGTGAAAGGTCGAGTTGTACTTACCAACTACTATGACGATTACGATAAGGTTGGCAAATATAACGAGGCCTGTCACTCCAACTGAGTCTACAACTTTAAAATGTTCCGACTGAGGAACTTCGTCAACAGGAATCTTGATTAGCATTCCGACTAACAAGTTTGCGAGGGTTGCCACGAGGGACGCCATTTGGAGCCAGTACTCGAAGGTGTCGTCTATGGGTTTGTAATGAGCGAAGATCACGCTGTATGCGCCGTTAAGGACAGTGAGTATCCCGAGGTACGTACGACCTTGGGTATTGCTCAGAACTGTCACCATGGTAACAATCACTTTGCGAGCGGTCTCCACTACCTCCCAAAACCAGCAGCTGGTGCTATAGTTCTCGTAGAGGAACCCCAAACTCCCAGAAGTATCGTTAGTGCTGCCAGGTTGACTCCCGTTTCTTTTTCTTGCATCATTTTTCCATAAGAGAAGAAAGATCAGTAGCGGGAACGCTAGAGGCCAGGCAAGACAGAGGTAAACAATTGGCAGGAACTTGTTGTACTGTGAATCGTAACAATGGACAGAGTAATCTGCCCTAAGATAGTGCTCACAGTTATAATCCTTCTTGTCAATACAGATTCTGTGGCAGGCGGAGGGAAGAAGCTGGAACGTCTGCAAGCACGTACTTGGATACGTGATAAACAGGATCAAGAACACGTTTCTCCAGCACTGTAACTTTGCTGAAGAGATTGCTTCCTGTGTGTTTGAGACATTCTGAAATTTATACCTACATTTCAATAAAATCTTCTTCGTGTTGTAATAAAGAACGGCAAAGATTACAACACTAATATTGAACGTCATTGTTATCAAGAAGCTGGTGTAGGAATTGGTAGTTAAAGATTCCTTGAAGCACTGTGGAGGCGCAACGTTCAAAAGGTTGAGCTGAAGAATCTTAGCGAAGTTCAATAACTTCTCCACCGATCCGGGCCAGTGGATGTAGGTAAAGCTGTCAAACACAGTTGATGTCACCTGATAAAAGCTGATAATTATTTTTATTCTTGCTAATGTGACATCCATCGCACTCCTTCCCTCACGCTTTCTCTTTCTCTTCTCTCCAAATGCGAGAACTGTAAGAGCAAGGACAATAACAGCAGCAACTGTAATTTGCGCCACAAGCCATCCAGTGGTCGGACACCTTTCGCAAGAAGAAACCAGTTTATAATAACCCTCTCGACACACGGCACAAAGTGTGCCAGTGTAGCCTTGGGCACATGAGGAGTCTAGCCCTCCAAGGCACGACGATGACAGCGGACACGCATAAGCCAGCGGTAATAAGTCTCTGTTGAAGCGAATGCTACTGGAACTGTAAGAATTATTCGTTGTTCTGATATTCGACACAAACATGGTGTAATTATTTCGAATTTCCCTTGACCTCCATTTCCAGAAAAACGCCTTTGCCAGTAATAATGTACCGTTGGTGCAAGTGTTCCCGTCAGGGCAGGAGTGACAGCCACTAAAGCGATCAACGCGATAAAACCCTTCCAAACAGTAGCAAGCTCTGAATTCCGCACTTCTGCTTGACTGTGTTCCTAAAAATAAAGAATACAAATGGTTAAGTTGTCTTTACAAGAATACACGGGCTCTACAAAGGGGTCAAAGTAGCTTTTAATGTCTTGAGTTTATTTGGCCGAAAATGTACAGGGTCTGCGTTTTGCTGAAACACCAAGAAAGTTCCACTGCAGTTCTTGGCAATCTTAACCTCAAAGATTGAGCCAGGCCCCTCTCGTTCAGTCTCACTGTATTTGTAAAAAGAGGATCATGGTTCTGAAAACAATTAAAGCCACATTTTAAGAAGGCAGCGGACAAGACATTCAAACTCAAGAAACATTGAAATTAAATCGCTTGACTTTAACTCTGTTTTAAGAATTATCAATTTTTAACTGCAAAAACGGACTTAAGAATACTTAAATTTTTATGGCAGCAAAAGTATTTTTCAACCGATGACCTCTTTAACCGCCTCAATAGTGTAGTTACCTTTGGGACAGATGATGCAGTCCAGGACAGATTTCCCTGGCGCATTCTCGTGGCTCACATACTTCCCCCGGGGACATTGTTTACAGGGTAATCCAAATGACAACTGTCTGTCGCCGGGATCGTCTTGATAAAACCCACCTTTTATTGGAGAAAGACTTGGTTTATTTATTGGTTTATGAAACCTAACTGGCAGTCGCAAAAGTAATTCTAAGGAACAAAATACCTGCATGCTGCAGTATCGACAAGTATGGTAAATGACGGCAAAATTACGGTAACAAACAAAAGGTAGCAAGTTATAATGAAAGATGGTGATGGTAGTGGATAGTGTTGAATAATTCTGGATGGTAATAATGGTGGTGACTAATGGTGACTGATAATAAATGATTGTGTATGGTGGTGAATGACACTGATTGCAGTAAGTGTTGACGATGGTAGTGAATGGTGTGTTGAATGGTTTTGAGTGAATGGTGAAGACTGATGTTAATTTATGGTAAATTACAGGATAAAGGATGAATCATGGTTAAAGAAGACAATTGATAAAACTAGAACGGTCTGCTTGTATAGTAGACAGCGTCAATCTAATCTGGTATCTAAAATATCAGTCTAAATGTCTCAAAAATTAACTTTTTAAACATTTAAAAATTCTCTTAAGTCGTGACTCACCGAAACCCGAATACTGGCCAACACAAACTGCGAACTTCTTCAAATTACAGTTAGCTACCTCAACAAAAAGTTAAAGTGTAATTGTATGACAGTGAGTGAGCTGTTTGACAGTGTCAAATAAATCACATTCTTGTTACTGGATGACTGAAACTATTCTTAAAACCAAAATGAAGTCTAAATTCCTCTAAATTTTGCAGAACTTTCAAGATATTGCCATTTTCTCAGATTATCCAATAAAATATCCGGATATTGGCAGCTAGGCCTAACCGTACATCTTTTCTGCTGATCGGTCATTTTTAAATTTTGGAAAACTTTGAAAATGCGCCTGAAATTAATCCTTAATTGCCCGAGGGCACATTGCGATTACTTGTTTATCACATAAAGGGCATTCACCCGCCTTGTTTTCTACAAAGAAGCCCGTTTAATGCTGCAACAAATTAACCAATCAGGATCAAGTAATCATGCTCTCTTAATTACCAAAAGTGCCCTCGTCATTGAGAAAAAATGCCCTCTGTCTCAGCCAATCAGCATTCAGTAATTTTGCCCCATATGTGATAAAGCGTTTTATGTGGTGGTCTTTATCATGAAACTCCACAACTTGGTATCGTTTTAGTCTTATGGTAATTACTTTAAACACAACAAGCAACACAACCAAAGCAAATATGATACTTTTTCTGTGGAGACAGTGACAAAAGGAAGGAGTTTTTATACGGAGTAATGTCATCAATGCGTAGGTGGGCTTTAAACTTGGTGTGGGGAGGGGGATTAAAACTGGGTTGCCTGTAATCGGGGGTCTTTATATAGAAAAATTCATTTCCTGCAGGGCCGTAGCAAGCCTTGAAAACCTGGGGGGGGGGGCACCGCCAAAAGCCGAAGGTGTGAACCTTCTAGGGGGGTCCGGGGGCATGTTCCCCCGGGAAATTTTGAAAATTAGTTTGTCTAAAAACGTGTTTCCTGGGTTTTAAACGCCATTTGAAACAAAGTCAGAGTGTTTAAAACTAGTAAAATATGACAAATGTTTCTCAAACTTGGAGCAATTTGCTGAGCTTGATACATATGACACATTTGCTGGGGAAAAAACTGGGAGGGCACGGGCCCCCCCGGCCCTACTCCTTGCTACGACCCTGTCCTTACGAAGGAACTGATTCCACGTACGTTAAATTTCACGAGAAAAATGATATCGCACGAGTCGCGAAGTGATGAGCGCAATAGCATTTTCTTGTTTGCGATTCCTGCGATATCATTTTTCTCGTGAAATTTAACGTAGAATTCACGAGTCAGGCAACGGATTTTCCTTGGATCGCATAGAAGGGATGAACTTCGCAAGCTTGAGTGTTTGAATCAGTATACACCACGCGCGTGTCGCCAACAAGAAAAGGCGGCAAAACTCCCGCCTTTTTCAAAGCTGTGTCAAACGCGTACGCGTCCGGTTGCAACATTTTGTTAGATGTTACTGCTATTTCCCTTTAATTTAGCATCTCAAATGTCTGTTCGAAAGTGCTTAACCTCGCAGACAACGGGATGTAAACATTTTGATGCTCTTATAAACTGTAAATCTCCAATCTAACTGACTTCAACAACACAATTGCTCGAAGCTAGTCGACTTTCGGAAAGATGGAGAAATGTTTTGAGAATGATTCGGCTAAGCAAGTAACTGTAAGTAGTTTCTACTATTATATGTGCTGCTTTTGAAACGGTTATTGAACTTTTTAGCATTGATCAAGAAATCATTAGCCAGAGTTTATATATCACGGTATTAATTTGCATCGCTT
>JAOBYE010130890.1:0-19004 GCA_025403585.1 Parazoanthus swiftii | reverse complement strand
CCTTCCCCCCTCCCCTCCCCTGACTGCTTGCTTCCAATCTGCATTTTTTTTATGGTTCTGATTGAAAAGTAATGATGCCATACACCATCTAGCTGACTTTGGCTCACAGAACTGTCTTCACGCTCTTTGTAATCGCGGGTCTTGGGCTCTTTGTACCAATATACTGGCACAGTTACGACCTCAGTTTTAAGGGGAGAGACAAATTTTCTTGAAAGAAAAACGTTTAAGTAATGTTGGTAAAAAACATGCCGCTGGCCAATTTAGGAGATAACTCCCGTTGTCTATATTGTCTGTACAGTCGATAGGTGTATGACATCCTTGTTTACACAGTTTTCCAACTTAAAGAGTCGAATAAATGATGTCGTAAAACGAAAAATGAAAAGGATGGGAAGTTAGTATCTAGCAAAAGATTCAAATCAAATCACTGTGTCTTAGAAAACGAGAAAACTTTCAGAAAATGAATTCATGACTGACGGTTACTTTCTATAAACTGCGATATTTTTACGCACTCAATTGTCCGAAACTACTCAACATTTGTTTTGCTATGCTCTGTCGAATCAATGACTCTTTTTGCTTGAAGCTTAAAGTTGGAACTATGCTAATAAATCAAATTACAAACAACGATGTCCTAAGAAATTTGTCATAATGTTACTGAACACTTTGAGCTGTGTTTTAAGTTATCAGTCCGTAGCTCCGTTCATATGCGTCGGATACCCATAAACCTGTACATCACTGGAAAGCTTACAAAATTCTCTAAATGGATGAGTAACTTAATTTTGCAAAACCGTTTTTGTGAAAGAAATTCATCGAGCTGTTTCGAACCAAAAATTTCCCCCCTCGAAGTTCCAAGTCCACCAGATTTCACTTTCTACCATCAATTGTCACCTTGCTAACTGTAGCACTGTGTTTAAACTAAATCTTAGAAACTCGTGATAGATTTTTTCTGATTTAAATTCTCCACTTGTCTGCTCAAAAATCTTATAACTTTCTAGAACCGGCCATAAAAGGTCATTGACTGATTCAAATCAAAATCGCCAACACGGATTTAATATACATGTACTGTGCCGAAGACAGCAAGGTAAGAATTGATAGTAGAAAGTGAAGAACTTCCAGAAGGGAAAATGTTTGGTCGGAAACTGCGCGATGAATTTCACTCAAAAAAAGGATTTTGCATAAGTAAGTTACCCAGTTATTTAGAGAATTCTATAAGCTTTCCAGTGATATATGGGTCTATTGGTATACGACGCATATGAACGGAGCTACGGACGGGTAACTAAAAACACCGCTCAAGGTGTTCAGTTCCCTTAAGCCTGCCGCCGTGACGAGTGGGGTCACACAGCAGTAAGTTCAGTGACGTATGCGGCGGTGAGTTCTTGGAGTTCTGCCAGCAGGCAATCTTCAGGCATCGGTAACTTGTTCACGTGCGGGGCGAGCACGTGTGTGGACAGATTCGCCTCCACTTCCGGTTCGTGCTCCATCTACCATATAAGGAAAATAGCAACGTGTAACTTGGCATCCTCAGGCAGTTAATCAATCCACTATTAACCAACCAGTCAGTCAGTTAATCAATCAATCAATCAATCAACCTGTCAGTCAGTCAGTCAGTCAATCAATCATAATGATATAAATATAATACCATAAAGTGCTCTACCAATATCCCAAGTAATACCTTCTGAACGAAAGCCCCAGAAAGGAAATGGGCCCACACGGAGAAAGAGAAAAAATCTCTGACCTGGGAATTCGAACCCACGACCTCGGGAAAAGATCACCGTTGCTCTACCAACTAAGCTACAAGGCCAGATGGGAGCTGGTCGTGGGTAATTAAGATGGTAGTGAGGGGGTAAACTTACATAATCAATCAATCAATCAATCAATCAATCAACCTGTCAGTCAATCAATCACTCAAAAAATCAATCACTCACTCAGTCAGCCAGTCAGTTAGACAATCAATCAATCAGTCAGTCTGTCTGTCAAATCTCGGTTTCTCGAAATCTTGTGTTTTACAAAACATTTCAACAAATATTACACCTTTTTCTGTTAAACAGAAGACGAAGAGGCTAAGATAGAACGAGGGGCGAGGGTTTGTGGAGTGGCAGGTGGAGAAGCCACTTTCACAAACCCTTGACCGAACGGGAACTCCCTTCCTTTCCTAAGGCTTAGTGACAAGTGCATCATCCAACCGAAACTTTGGTGAATACTTATACATTCTTAAGTCATTGTGAACTGCAGATCTGTGGAGCCGCCCTTTCTACCTACCAGTTCCTTTGACACCAACTTGAGGAAGTTTGTGCACATTTTCGCCATGTCGGACTGACACAACCTAACGATATCAGTACACAGGTGATGTGTTAAATGCCGCCACAAACAATAAGCAAACCAATACGAAATTAAAATACATTTCTAGAGGTGAACATTAAACTGAATCATATATTAATGCATTTAAGCATCATCACTTTCACCGCCGATGCGGCTACCGAAATTATTCTTAAAAGATTGGAAAAACAATGGGAATTTTTCCCCAAAGGTTATAAACTAAATGGTGATAAACTCTTCTATTATTAACAGCTGTTACACGAGTTATTCCTGTATGAAACACTGATCCCTGACACAAAAAACTCTACCTGTCCATTGCGGTAGCACAAGGGACGTGGTTTATCCTGCTACAGAGGGATGAGACGTCCATATGGATTTGTTCCAACTCGTACTTAGAAGGAATTCTGGAGCTCTCTTGCGCACCCTAAGAATAGTAAATCAAATACGTTCAAATCCCAAAAACAAAAACAGAAAAGTTTTCCAGCCGTCCTTTAATATGAAAAAAGGTAAAGCGACCTTATTTAAAGAGGGTAACACGTGACAGTTTTAAATTAACTGGTAAATTTGTAGCCATCGGTGCGCACTTTAACCCCCTTCCTCTACCAGAGCTCCGTTTTACGAGTCTTTGAACCTAAAGCTACACGGAGCACAGCAAAGTCGAAACTGACGTTGGAGTAACCGAGGATCGAACCGGGGACCTTCAGCTTCGAAGACCGCGCACTAACCATGCAGCTGAGCTACGCCTGACAAAAACATAACAACACTAAACAAAATAACATTTAATAAAGTGGCTGAAGTGGGGACCTAACGAAAGTGATGAGATCCTCATGAACCTACCTGAGCTATCGCTTGGACCTTCTCCAGCAGAACCAGGTAATCTAGAAACACCTGCAAAAAAGATTACTAAATCATCAGGGATTTTGACATTGCACGTCAAGAGGCAGGGATGCGAACCTGATCAAAAAAGTCCGTTTTCCGCGGCTAAAATATAGTTTCCTTCCTTGAAGTTACGATTTTTAGACTTTGGATGAAGGTTTAAGTATTCACGTCTTAGCAAACACCAACACGAGGATTTTTTGGTCACATAACTTTCATTTGATGTTGCTGGGGCTTAGTCAGCCTAGGTAAACTAGAAAGTGGTCGAACCAACAGAAAATTCATTTTTCCCCTTTTTCTCTTGTACCAGTTGGGCTTGAAACCGTTTTCAGACGAAACATCCAACTTGAGTGCGCAAAAAAAGGCTCAAGAAGGCGGTGGGAAAAATACCAAACATGATCTGCCCACGAAGAAAACAACTAATGTATGTTTGATTTCAAAATTAATGAAACTCTTCATTTCCCTACAGGTAGCAGTTTATTGCTTTAGCTATCAGTAACTGAAGCCTTGGAATCGTAGGTCAATACTTGTCATGTTCTACTGTGATGATCTGTCATATAACAAGGTTGGCTTTTAGGCACATTAGCTGGTATCTACAGAGAAACACCAAACCCTATAGTTACTACCTTGTCCTTTCTGAGTACATGGGTTCTTTATGAAAAGTCCCCAATGAAAGTGGTGAAATATCTTAAACTGATCCAAACCTGTCCTCCCGTTGCCCAGCCTTTGACTGTCGAGTTTCGTTCACGCGGCTGCAGCTCACCGAGTAACTTCTTCAGTGTATCATACTCTTCTGTTCACAATAAACAACAAACAAACACAATTAAAACGGTTTCTTCTGCCTCAGGATTGCGTACTGCCAGTTCAGTTGTTTATTTTGTAATGTGAACAGGTCTAAAGAGGCAGAAAACCGATATCCAAATGTTCACGAAGATACATTGTTCGCCGTCGCAAATAATGTCTCACTGCATAACCATCGGTATGACTTTCACTGAAGGGAAAACGAAATATAAAATTACCTGGTAAGTTTGCTTGTCGGCTTGAACAGAAGAATGATTAGTTAGTTCTAACTTCTAAACCAGTTCAGTGAAGAAAATCGAAAAAAATGACCATAAGTTTTGCTTCTCTTGAACAGTAGAAACGATTGGTGTTACTCGTTCTAACTCTTGAACCAGTTGACAAAAACCCATAAAATGACCATTCATCTTGTTTGTCTTGAAGAGTAAAAATGATTGGTGTTATTCGTTCTAACTTTTGAACCAGTTGACAAAAACCCATAAAATGACCATTCATTTTGTTTGTCTTGAAGAGTAGAAATGATTGGAGTTATTTTTGTTCTAACTTTTGAACCAGTTGACGAAAAGCCACAAAATGACCATTCATTTTGTTTGTCTTGAAGAGAAGAAATGATTGGTGTTATTTGTTCTAACTTTTGAACCAGTTGACCAAAACCCATAAAACAAACATTCATTTTGTTTGTCTTTAAGAGTAGAAATGATTGGTGTTGTTTGTTCCAACTTTTGAACCAGTTCACGAAAATCCATTAAATGAACATTAATTTTGCTTGTCTTGAACAGTAGAAGTGTTTTGTTCCCAAAATATAATAATTTCGATGTTTGCGCACGACTCACCATTAACAATAGCTTCACTAGCCAGATTCTTGAGGATAACATTGTGACCGAGATTCCAGTGAGACGCCTTTAGCAAGTGAAATGCCTCTTCGTACGGACACTTCTCAGCACGTGCTCGCAAGGCCTGTGCAACACATAACCAGGTACAGTTTTCACCTCAATTCAGAATTCAGTTTTCCCGTCGAAAGCAAAACAGGACTTCATACATGATTACAACTGCCACCATACCTCAAAACTCCCTGAATGAACTTCAATTTTTCAATTAGATTAGGTATTCTATCACAACAACGATACATAATTATGTCAGAATTTATTCAAGACATTCCCATTTCTGAACTTAGTATCTGATTTATTCCCTTGGCCGTTCTTTTCATTGTTGGTGCAGAAGCTTTTGTATTTATTGACAGAGATACAATGGATCTTGAATTACCAAATAGGCCCTGTGCAGCTAGAGGTCACGTGGTACAAAATACGCCATACTGGAGGGCAATTGCAAAAGAACCTGCAAGACTCCATTGGGAAATGTAAAACAAAGAAAATACACACTTTTCTAATGGATTGTGTTTTGTTTTGGAGTCTTGCACATTCTTTTGCCCTACAGCCTATTTCCCAACTTTTCATAACTAACGTTAAAAATGTCTTCTCTCCTCGTTACATCCCTCGTCAATTATCACCACAGCCCATTACACCTCACGCAACATAACCGCCACAACGTCGTATGTGACCGTTGCGGAAGCAACAAATCAACAGAAAACCCATCTTTCGAGTAGCAAGGTTGAACCGAGTTTTCAAGGATGAAGTGACATCTCGACTTGGCAGATAATGAACTATCATGTACGAAGAGCTACGCAGTGTTGGCTGACAACCGACATATACATATATAGAAATATCTTTTGACTTCCAGTCTAATCATATAACCCACAAAAGGAAATGGTAGCTTTTCGCGGGCATCAACAGTTACCGCATTACACTTCAAACTATGCCAATTGCAAAATTCTAATTCTTTATGCCAAGAAAAGAAAGCACATTTCTCACAACCGGAATAACGCTGTATTTCTCACAATCAATTGCTTGAAGTCAAGGCTTCGTGTGAGAAAATACAGCAAATGTCTGAAAGTTGGCGGCACCAAGCTAGCACTAAGCTTCGACTTCATGCTCGTGGGAACTGTAGCGTAATTTGGAAAAGGGCAAAAAAAACCAAACAGATAAAACAACCGTATCAAACTACCGACCTTAGCCTCGTGTATCCACTGTGCAGGCACACGGAGTTTTTCCCTGATAAACCTCTCTTTTCTGAGGTACTCCTCATCCTGAGACAGACGACAGTGGCGGCACAGAATGTCTCGAACTGCACACTCACGTCTGAAATGAAAGTGTTTCCGTGTTTTGAGTTAAAATAAAAAACGGTAAAACCCCAAAGTTACAAACTGACGTTCGAAAGTAAACAATAGCCTGTTGAAATAAACTCAGTTCTTACTTGCAAAAGCGAAGTCAAGCTAATCTTGAAGATTACAAGCTCAAATATAAGTACAGCATAACCAATGAAGTGAATTCCAAATCAACTAATACTTTTAATATATTCACAATGTGAATTACAAGTTGTAATCTCATTTGATAATTACAAAACTTACAACGTGTTCAGAAACGATACTAAGAACTTTTATGAAACAATAAAGACAGAGACTTAAATCATGACAAAGAAAAAGACAAAGTATAGTTCCACAACTCACCCTTCTCTATCCTTGATATGCAACAGAACAAACACTGACCATTCCCATATCCCGATATTCTCCAGCTGTGAAGCAAAACTGCTGTGCAGGGCGCCAGTGTGATATTCAGACAAATGGGTGTAGCCCAGCGACTGTAGAGCTTGGTTCAAGTGCCAGCTGAAAGGAAACCCAGCAATTTAACGACAAAACAGTTACCTTTTGTGTTGTGGTTATGATTACTGACCTTGACACTGCAGGTCTCAAAACTCATTCATTCTATCGTCGCAACCGCAGTGTGAGGTATAAATACCTGATGCGACAGAGTTATAACCATTGCCTTAATGGGATTATAGGTTTGTCCTTTCTAACCTGTTTCATATATGTGGTTATCAATACATGTTACAACTTGTGCAAAAGAACGAACAGACGGTCTTTTAAATCAAACTGTTTCTCATCAATTGTTGATCACAAAGAGCAAACTAGATCACATAGATCATCAATTAGATGACAAAGTTTGTCTGCGCTATTGCAATGATTTTGAAACCACATATACGTACGCTATTATCCCACTCTATACATCTACTGCACGGAACAGTGTACCGTAAGTCTGAGAACGTTAATACGTGCCTACTCGCATATACTGTGTGCGTATGGATTTAGGCCAAGAAGATATCCAATATCTTGGCATAAAAATTCAACGCAGTTCAGCCGAGCTCTGTTTGTGTCTCTCTCTAACTCTAAGCTTGAGCAGTAACGCTCTATTCTCAGAACGAAAGATCCTACTGGATCTTTGAACATAGAATTAACAATAGCTGACACGTTCTCACAATAAGTCATTGTATGTTTGTCTACAGATGGTCAGGTTTATCCCAAAGGTTGGGGTTATTTATATTGTATTTTTATCCAATGGCATCTCTCGTTCTTAGAGAAGAAAGTGGCTCAGCTTGCGCCGTCATACACGCGGAGTCTATAGCTGGCGCCAGTACTTCGTGTTAGACAGTATCGTCACAAATACCTTAACCTGTAGTCAAGTTGGCGGGCGGACGAGGTGGATGGAGCCAAGGCCCTGTCGAGCCTGTGTGACCGTTTGCAGTATAGCTTCAGCAAGTGATAACATGTGTCACGTGGTTTCACTGCAGATTGCCCCGCCTCTTCCTCTCCGTTCTCGTTGGCTTCTGTAGAGCTCTCCATGTGAGGGGGAAGGGGAGCACAACTGTATTTGCCACGTGTTGTTCTACCCTGAAAAGTAAATTAGACCAAACAGATACAGCATTTGTTTTCAGGGGGATTAGGAGAGAAAGCAAAGAGATGATATGGGTTGGGAGTGGGGGTGGGGATCAAAACTTTAGAGCTTTCTGAGTATGGGGAAGGGGAGGAAATGGCGAGATGTTTGGATCAACCAGCTACAACTTTTGTCTTTGGGGAGATAGGGAGAGAAGGCGAAAAGAGGTGGGAGTGGGGGTTGGGATCAATAATGCTAACCACGCCATGTGTAAGGTAGAAAGGACATCACTGGTTGTCCATTTCTAGAGGTCATAATTGGTTCAAGCAGATTCAACAATGTTTTGTGGGAATCGAGAATATATGACTAGAGAGTGGAAGTAGACTTAAAAAAGACGTAACGAGTACGTAGATAACACGGCAAAAGCCTCAAACTTCTAGTAGACGCAAAAGCAAATTGGTAAACAAAACTGCACCTTACAAATCAATACATGTAGCACTTCCATCTTTTTACTTTCGTTGCTCGTCGGTAACATTACCAGAAATGCAACGCCTGGCTGAGAAGGGTTGGTTGGCCTTCAAGAGACTAAAAGCGTGATGCTATGAAGAATTGATTGTCTTCAAGTTAAAAACTCACCTTGAATGCATCCTCGTAAGCTTTCAGTGCATCTTGAATGGACGACTTTGCGGAGCAGAAATACCTAAAATGTGAAAAAAGTACAAAAACAATAAAACGGACCATCGTATTTCCATCATTTTGAATCTTTCTATCTGAATTAAGATTTTATTTTATATTTTAACTTTATTCGTATTTCCCTGTCTCTTTCTCGGCACATTAGCAATGCATTGCCAAAAGCCTAAACTGAGGTGAAATAAAGTGAATGAAGTAACGATGATTATGATGATGATGATGATGATGATAATGGTAATGGGGGTGATGATGATGGTGATGATGATGGTGGTGGTGATGACGATAATGGTGATGATAACAGTGATGGTGGTGATAATGATGATGATGATAATGATTCTGATTATGGTGATGATGACGGTGACAAAGTTGATGATGATGGTGATGGTCTCTTCTGGCATTATTAACACACCTCCGTTCAGTGATTGTGGGTACTTTTTCGGTTTAAAAAACTGGAATGGTAAGCAAACAGCACAGTCACACAGAATAATCTTTCAGAAGCATTGTTACTATTCCTTACCTTTTTTAAGAAAGAAATAATTTTTTTATTACCAGAAACTCCCACTAAGACTGAGAACGGTTTCTGTGTGAGACTTGGAAATAATCAAATGCACGGCTGCTCTAATACACGTTGGCATGTGCTATAAAAATGTCATTTTCCAAAAATCCGAAATTTTCACGTCTTTTTGACGTTTTTTCTTTGTTGTTGATTTTAAAGCAACTGCCCTACAGGTATTTACATAGTGACACCGGCACCACAAGATTTCTTGTTTAATTGTTTGGGGGAATATGAGAAGGGTTATTTGAAATCTCGTTACGAAAACAACTACTTTCTTTCGATTTTCTCAGCTTTTAAGAATCAGCATGTAATACAAGGAATTTCAAGGAATTTCCAGGAAGCCTAAACAATTGGAGGTCTTCTGTTCCTTCAGACATAAAAAGGACAGATGATGACGATGACTCACGATGACTGATGAAGGCATCTTATGACGGTGATTGATAATGACTGAAGATAATGACTGATAATGTTGATGATGATGAAGTACGCACCTTGAACATATCATCGCGTACTCACCAGAGGTGTAGAGCAAAACATCTCTTCCAGTCAAAGCCTTCACACACATTGACCTCTTCCTTCGACATCCTCCACACCATCACTCCAGCCAACAAAGCGTAAATCCTCATTCGCTGATCCTTGATAAACTTATCCGCCTGTAATTTGTATGTACACATTGTCACTCGCAAACATATGGTTTGAGGAGAAAACAGTTTTGGAATAGGGTAATCTTTCCCAGGTGTTGTCAACACTTTTAAACTAAAAACCATTGCAAACAAACGTTGAAAGTCTCAACTTAGAGAGCTGGAGATACGACCAGCGTCAAATGATTTCGCCCTTTAAGACAAACAAAGGAATGGATTTTATCAATAGTTAAAATTTAGCCCATTACTTTGACAACAAGCATAATGAATGTATGTTTATTCAAGATGTCGGTCAATTGGTTCAAATATAATAATGGCTTTAGGGTTTTGAAAGTCATCCAAAGAAAAACAAAGATTGCAAGACTCGTGCTTCACAATAAATAATATATCGTTAGCAAACCCGAGTTTTCGTATTGCAAAACTAGATGGATCAGCTTAACGTTGCCGTTTCATATAAAATAACACATTTAAATATCCAGTCGAACTGCAAACTAAAGAAACACGCACACACACACGAACAAACCTTAGTCTGTCCCCAATCTTCAAGCTGTCTGCGGACCATGTGGCGAAACTCACCACTGCCTGCCACTTGAGACAGAAGCAAAGCCAGTCTGTAATCTCCTTTTTGTTGGGCTGCCTGACACGCAGCACTGATTTGCCTCCCGCTCAAGTAACTGAGAATCATTCGTAGGTAGTTTCTTTCCTGTGGATGTTACAGTAACAAACACAAAGTGTTGGTTTATATATTTAACTATACTGAGATTCACAAACTCTCTCATACTTTACATTCCCAGAACACTATCGAGGGCGGAACAAAGCACGGCAGACCGTTCGTTCTTAATCTCTGGGCCTAAACTGTTGAACCAGCTTCAAGTTTCTATTCAAAACAGCTGCAGCCTTGATGTTTTTAAATCTAGACTTAAAACATTGTTGTTTAAGAATTTTTTTGAACACCTTTTAATTTTTTTGTAATTTTTGTAAACATTTCTTTGAAATTTTTAGATATGAGCACTTTAAAAACATTAATTATTGTTAATACTATTATTGTTACTATTATTATTATTATCAAATACCCCAAAATAAGGAGCATTTCGTACCAAAGCAAAAGAAAGGTAAACAAAACTCTTACCTGAAAATCTGTTTGATCGATTTCTTTCTTTATTCTCTTCTTAGCAGCAAATTCCAACCATTTAGAGAGGGCTTCTCTTCTGGCCATTTGGCTCTCGTATGAATCCCTTTGTTCTGTATTGATTTCTTCGTCTAGAAATCAAGAAACTTACTCAGAAAATGGTTTTGGAAGTATAGACAATAAGTTGTTTATAAAAAAAAATGAGAAATCAGTCGCAACGTGCGACTTCATTCCAACAACAGAACAATCGAAATTTCCGTGTGACAGCAAACGTCACGAGCAACAAAACTGAACTGCAAAACATCAGAATATCAATCGAATCAGTAAAAAAGTAACACTAAAAAAACGTAACAGCAACAATTGCAATTACAAAAGATTTGGTTTTGACCTTTTAAAATCATGTCACCTGCCTCCTGAACTGATATATCTCATTGAGATTGACTGTTCGCCATAACCGGGGAAACAAAACTTGCGGAGTTATGATGTCAGTGGTGTAAATTTCTTCAGCAGATTTTGTTGCTCACTTCAAAAATGCCACTTTCAAGGATTAGTCATAATTTCTGAAGCCCTCTTGTATTGAAACATCAAACACAAGCTCACGCATAAGATACTTATTTTTGAAACTTATTATTTTGATGTTTAGAAAAGACCCTATTTTGCCAAAGTAAAGTCAGTGCAACAAATATTGATAATTTTTGAACAACTTCCAACAGACCTCTATCTATCTTTTCACTTTCTTCTTCATCATCATCGTCATCACCACCTTTTTCAGTGTCTTCAAGGCGTCCCCAAAGGGCCACTACCAGATCCCACACGAGACTCGCCTGTTCTGCCTCCTCCAACACTGGCCCTGAAACTGAATTGAAATAAACATTAATAAAACACGAAAACTAAATACTGTCAAGGAAGCCTTGTTGCTGCTGACAAGAAGATTCGTGACACCATGAGTGATGCAAACATTGGTAATTACAAGAAGTTCCCTTGGGTTGTCAAAACGAGCACATGAACATGCGAATTAGACTAAATTTTTACACGTACTTTAAAACTAAATTAAACGACTTTTTCATGACTTTCCGTGACCTAGATATCTGAAAATATGGCGCATATTGATCGGTAATGTTGATTGCTATGAATTGATATAATTTAATTTCGTTCACACATGTTTTAGCTTCTACGGATTTCAGTGATCAGTTTTTCATTTTACAAGTTTTTAAGTCCAATATTTTGAAATATCCAAAATTCCTTGATTTTCCAAGCAATCGTTATTTCCTCAGTCAGGGTAACATTTTGTAGTGGAAGGTCCAAGCTCAGAGTGTCCATTTTGTCTCTAGACAGATGAAATAGATTTCCCTATAACAAAGCCCTCGACCGTAGACACAAGGGAAACATTTCTTTTTTCACCCTTCTAATTTATTGTACTAGTACCTGTTTTCGCTACAGAAGAAATCCACGAATCGTTCGACCCCTGGTAAGAGGAAACAAAACTCCAAAGTTACCTAGAGATTCCATGTTCTTCCTTGCAGTTTCAGCATGATGATGGAGAGCCCTTGTTCCAGAACAAGGTTCAAACATGGGGCAGCCATCCTTGACGGTCCACTGGCTGCAGTTCAGTTCCACTTCTAAAGCTGACTCATGCTGATCCTACAAAGGTAAATAAAGGAACCTTTAAATGTTAAGCTCCCTTATTATGTTCCTATAGTAGTAAGTAAGAAACTTTCAGTTGTTAACAATTATCCCACAGCGGTAATTTCAGTTGTTAACCCTTATACTGAAAAGTCAACGATTTAGCGTTTCAATGCGTAAATTTTACAAACATTTTTTAGACAACAATAACAACCACAGTGAGTTGAAAATAAATTTAAAACAGTTTTAGTCTTAAAATGATATTGTCTAACCTGACTTGGCGAATCGGGACCTATCTTAATCAATGACAGAACTTCGCCTAGGCAGATCGACTCAATGAACAAAATAATCATAAAAAAGTCTCCTTTCTAAGAAACTCACAAGGACAACTCTGTCTGCTTCTGTCAAATGAGGCGCTATGGCTACTCTTTCCAGTGTCACCCTGAAGGGCGGTACATCATCCTGGCCCTCTAACGGTCTGCTTGGCTTGGGCACAAGGAACTCCATGCCATCTGCGGGACCTGCCTCACGAGGTACCTTTTTTGTTTCTTTGCTCAGTGTTCTACCACTGTGGGCCAGTGTAAGGCCCGGGCCCCACCCAACACGGAATGACCGACCCATCGTGAGCCCCATATCTGCTATTAGATGCTCTTTGTTTGCAGTGAGGGAGTTATGCTTTGGGATCAACGCTCGCTGCCGGCGGGCTCCCACAATTTTGATTCCAGTGTCAAATGGACTTCCAATGGCACTTGGCAGAAGCATGGGAGAAGATGGGAGAGCGAAACGGCTTGGTGCATGTCGTACAGGATGCGCACCTGCCGTGGAAATTGTCGCCAAACAAAAACAACAAAAGATTATTAGAGGGTGCATAACACTTTTATTTCTAGCAAAACCTTCTTTAAAGACCGATCACTGCAAAAACTCACAAGGGAAATCGGACACCTAACTAGCTTAAATGCAATACTCGGAGTTTGTACTACTGAGACGTTAAAACTCTAAGTTTCTAACGATTTTTCTATGACGTTGTTTTCTGTGCTTCGATTCTTACGATTCTTGTGTATTTTCGAAAATTATCTCCAAGAAAAGAAGCTCTCGTTTTGTATGGCTAAGGCCAGGAATTCACAAATTCCGACTGAAAACCTGCAGTAGTCTTCCAAGCTTGTATGATGGAAAAGTTATTTTCCACGGGTTATAAGGGCCCTGAGGATTTTTCTTAAATATTGATCAATGATTTTTAAAGGAAATCAATGGGTGTTCCAAACATTAACACTATATCTGTAACGTGAACTATTTGTCTATAAACTACATGGAAATCAAGATGAAGAGCAGTGTAGACCACTGTCTCCAACTAGTTACCCTCCGAGTCATTAATAGGTGTACATGTACCATAGACCGTATGCATAATACGTCTCACTGGCCATGAACAAAAACTTTGAGTCAAGGCTGGTAAGGCAGAAATACAGCAAATGCATGAGAACTTGGAAACCGACCTCGACTTGAAGTTATTGTTTATGGCCACTGGCGCGTTTTATGCATACTGTCTAAAGGCTATCATCTTAGTATCACAATTATCTTTTGGCTTCCCATAACGATAATTTCGAATGTACTCAACTGCGGGACTCCAATCAAGGTTTTTAAAAAGGTGCAAGCTGCTCAGGAGTATCGGGTTGAAACCTAAGGCGTGTTCGATGGATACATTCAGGAATAGATATGTGGAACAAAACCTTTGCCTTCCACCGAGCAGTTATTTTTTATTAAAAAAATCTTCATGAAACAAGCTCTGTGTTTCATATGGTCATACAAATTCTCATTCCGATAATCGTTTTATCGTTTGCTGATTCGATATCCACCCCAACATAATCCTATATAATAAAATACTTGAATTGTGTGTTATACATTTAGCTGCTAGGTATCAATATAGCTACTGAATTGCAGATGTATAAAAAGTTTAAAATACAAATCTACAAATTTGTTTAAAAATACAATTTACTTGTTACAGTTTTCTAGATTTCTATAAAAAGTTAAAATATACAAATTTAAAAACTGAGCTCAAACTACTAATTTTCGAGTAACAAGATTTTAAAATGTTTATAATTTTTCAGCAACTACAGTCCAGTCAACTCGATATAATTATTTTTTTAAAAAAACGACCGGTAAATGTTCATGGTTCCCAAGTCATTCGGTTCGAGGTTCCACGGTCGTACTGCAGCCTGATGGCTCCACGGGCTTATCCCATACGTAGTTTTTGGTACCCTTGGTAATGTTAAGATAGCGTCTCCACTTATTCTAGAACAACTGCAGCCAGACCGTTTCATCATGATCAGCTGAAAAGAACCTTGATATCTTAATTTTAACCCAGCGCTCCAAAGACATAAGACATAAGACAGCGCTCCATAATTGAATACATTCATCTGGGATTTCTTGTTGAAACCCTAAATGTCAGTCAAAATCAGTACATTTTATAACCAATTAATCCCGATTGTTGTTTCAAGTTCTTGGTTGGAGCTAACCCACTAACCGTGACAGCCCAACAAGACATGTCATGCCCTAGCAAGATTCTGTTATAACTGCATTGCTTGATTACATGTTAAATTTTTGGACTATAATTTTCGACGTGCAACTGTTGGCAGCAAAGTTCTTACCCCTTTTGTCAATTGTAGACCGTTTATTTATAAAGAGTGGCGCCTTGAAATGCCATCTAAATAACAGCCTTAGCGATATACTAACCTATTTTAGGGCTGCCAAATAATGAATCTGTGGTTCTACCAGCAACTGTGGTGTTCTGAACAATTCTGGGAACTCTAGGAGTCAGAGACGGGCCGGGGGAGTCAAGGGACTGGAATGGTCTCGTATGTGAGGTGGCAGCCAGAGGCTTCTCTACGATGGCACTTTCTCTAACAACACTCTCGTTTGCAACAGTCTCTCTTAACAAACCATGAGGTCGATGGTGATCATCTTCGCCAAAGAACGAAGCCTTCATGACTTGCATTCGATGAGCATTCACACCGAGGCTGTTGGCCAAACGATGACTCGCTGGTGACTGTTCAATTTCGTCTTCCTCGTCCAATATTTCCTCTGCAATTAAGATGGAAAATTTCAGTAAAAGCAATAAAACTAAAAAACTGACATATCACCTAAAACTATTTGCAACAAATAATTTACAGAGTTCTAACTTTTGCAAAAAAAAATATTTTTAACTTGTTACTAATGTAATCACTTCTTCATCCTATCACTAACATGCCATTAAGATACTTTAAATAATCTTTCTATATTCCATTTTACAGTATTGCTGTTTGTTCCTTGTAACTAATGGTGCTATTAAAACACAATCTAAGTTTATGTGGAGAAGTACCTTAGTGGTATACGTAAAGCATGATAACTTCAGAAACTTTGTGTTTTAGAATTTAAAATTTTCAATTTTTATTTTTGTATACCTTATATTTTAGGGTCTCATATTATGAAACATTTTAAGCATGACTCCACAAGCTTTTAGTTCAAATTTCATCACGGATAAATATAGTATCTGCACTGCTTGTACTGCAAAATGACTGACTGTATGTTCTTCGAACAGATTAGTTTTCAAATATGATATGTAACTGCAAATATAAATATGATATGTAAATTCATGTATGTATGACACACAAACGCTATTAAAGAGGATTGTTGTTGTTGTTGTTGTTGTTGTTGTTATTGTTGTTGTTGTTGTTGTTATATAATACCTGGGAATGTTTCATGGCCAATATCTTCCATGTCGCTGTCACGATCTGCGGCAACTTCAGATTTCTGCCTACTCTCCTCATACGCTCGCAGTTTCTCCTCATGTTCTTGTATCTTGGCCTGTAAGACAAGCCTTTCACTATCGTCGTGCTGCAGTGTAGATGACATCTTTTGCCTTTCCTCTTCATACGCAAGTAATTTCTCCTGCTGCTCCCTCAGCTTCTTAAGAAGAATCAGCTTCTCCTCGTCTATATCATCCATAGCCACGTCAAACTGCAAATTGAAACAGAATTAAGCTGTCAGTGTTTTTCTCAAGCCTGCGAAAACGAGGTACGTACCTTGAGAAAGGAGTTACAGCATCAGCTATGATGTATCTTGAGCGATCTACTCAAATACTTAAACTAAGAGTGAACCTGCTGGGTGGGAAAGGCCGTGCAGTAAAAACCCGCACATGAGAACCTAAAATTTAACTCCTGACCTGCTACATTTTCAAACATCGAAGTTTCAAATGTTATGAAAATTCTCAACTTTTTCATTTTGAGAAATAATAAACACCAAACACTTCTACTCTTCAAAACGATCAAAACGAATGGTCACAGTGTGGTATTTCAACTGCTGGTTCAAAAGTTATGACATTTTTAATTTTTTTATACATACATTTTTTAGACATACATTTAGACCTCCTATACATAGGAACCAGTTTTAGCCTAGAATTTGAAACAGGTTCTTACTTTGAGAAACTCAGTCAAACACTGACTTCTTAAATTAAGTAAAATAAGCTCTACCATGCAGTTAACGAAATGCAGCCAAACCAAAGCCAAATGTTGGTTTCTGGGCATCTACCCACCTACCCTCCCTTAGGTGAGGGTTAGAAGCAAGGTTGGGGTTAAGGTTAGGCTAAGGTTAAGGGGAGGGGTGGGTAGGTAGCTGCTCAGTACTAACCTGATCCCCCGTCCCGATGGGTTGCCTCTTCAACTTCTTGAGCGCATTTTCATCGTCCAACTCCTCGTGCATTCCATAGCGTGTGAAGTGCTCGACCTATAATAACATTCAAGGTTACGCTACCACATCCAATACTTCATTGTCAGAAACTCACACTAGGGAAGTTACTAATCGCAAAGTGAGGACTTAAAGCCCTTCCCCGTCTTACCACTTATACCCCCATCATCAACCTGTCAGTGAGTTCACTTTTGACTTTTGGACTTACACTATACCACAGACCCCCCCCCCCCCCTCCGAGATATTTTTCCATTCGGGATATAGTATGTAGTGCCTCAGTATCTATCGAGATTAAACTCTTGCATAGCGCCAGTAAAATAGGTACTTTAAAAGGGCGCTTTCACGGCTTTGCGTATGGGCGAGCTCGGATGACAGAACAACGGTAAACCGAGGAAGTACATCCGGCAAGTTTATCCTGGCTGGTATAACTTGGATAATTTCCAAGCGAAAAGAAAACTACCAGTCATATATAGAGTGATGTAGAAAGACATGTATTCAGCTGAGCTTAGAAACTGAAGTTGTTACTGACATGTTGTAGGAACAATGTACATGATAAGGTACAGTAGTACAGAGGTGAGATAACACAAAAAATACAGTGTCTTGATTGAAAATAGGGTCTAGGTGGAACTTAATTACTTTCGACACAAAATCTTGTGTGTAAGAGATTGTATTGCCGTACCGAGCTATTGGGTTAAAAAGATTCAAAATAGCAAGAGTTATTTGCGAGAAAATGACCTGAAGATAGAGCAAGTTGTGCTCGAATTAGCATAATACTAGAGTCAACGAGGGTTCAGGTTTTCGAAACTCCACTCTGTCCCCCCTCAATCCATCCCTATTTTTCACGTTTTACAATTCTTAAAGTTATCTCGCAAAGAATAGTGAGGTCACACAAAACTCCAAGTAACTTACAGTGAAGACCCATTTGCCGGTGTCCATCTGGTAGTCATAGAAGACAGCACCAAGCGTAGCAGTGGCTTTCTCTATTCTCTCTTGCCAACCCTGCAACTTCAACCTCTCCGGACTCTGCATAAACAACAAGTGCCAGTATAAACTTTATTATTATATGGCAAAGATATTTTACGCATTCTGATTGGTTCTTGCCCACCAGCATTACGGGTTGTTCTTAATGACCCACGTGTGCTCATAACCGGAAGAGCGAAGAAAAGAATTTGTGCTTGCACTGTGTTATTGTCAATTTTAGAAAAACGTTTTATCATAAAATATTTATTAACCTCGTACGTTAGGTCTTCATATACGGGAAAAATCAAACTTCGGCCTTGATGCAGACTCCGCCATCGCTTGGTCAATACAGCAAGACCTCTGCCTGATATTTCCCGTATAGACCTCAATCTCGGTTAATAAGTAGTTAGCACACAATCACACAACAAAACAACGACAAAAACAAAAACTTTACTTGTAACTAGAAAAATATTTACAAAAAATAGTACGTAATTAATTAATTGAACACAATAAAGATCAGGAAAAAAATATATGTATATTTTTGATTCAAAAATGAAATAGTAATGATGTGGCTGACGTTGGTACACAATTTGCCCAAAATAAACCAAGGGGCTGTGCCAGCAGGGCAGCTTGAACACTGCAGATACATTGGCAGTACTAAACCAAGGGGCTGTGCCAGCAGGGCAGCTTGAACACTGTAGATACATTGGCAGTACTAAACCAAGGGGCTGTGCCAGCAGGGCAGCTTGAACACTGCAGATACATTGGCACTACTAAACCAAGGGGCTGTGCCAGCAGGGCAGCTTGAACACTGCAGATACATTGGCAGTACTAAACCAAGGGGCTATGCCAGCAGGGCAGCTTGAACACTGCAGATACATTGGCAGTACTAAACCAAGGGGCTGTGCCAGCAGGGCAGCTTGAACACTGCAGATACA